>MJUT01000556.1:175863-191876 GCA_002080005.1 Gigantidas platifrons
TTTTTTTTGTAGGTAGGATCCGTGTTGAACATATTTTATTTGTGCTTGCTTCCGTATAGTGGTGTCCAGCACATATTGTGTGTGTTTTTGGTTTGTTTTCCTCGTCTTGTGTACCCTTTATTGCCAGTTTCTCTGAATTCTCTTTTTTCTATTGCCCCTTCTGTATTCTCTAACGTTTACTTACATATATAGGTTATACTTGGTAGATTAGAATAAATAAGAAGGGTAATCTTTGGCTCATGTTTAACCCCACCACTTTTTATTTAAGTTCCTGTACCAAGCCAAGGAACATTATTATTATTTTTTTTTAAAAGATTTTGAGAATTATTATTGCTTTGCAGGACCATGTTGCAAATGCTTAACGTTTACCAGACGAATAAGATAAAATCGCAAATGCATAAACATAGCGGTTATCCTACACATCATACGTCAGAAAAAATACTTTGGGAGTGGGCGTGTAACTTATGATCAATGGAAAGTTACAGATTGACGTCATTGGTGTACCATTGGAAAACTCTCGATTCCTGACGTAAACATGCTGATTGTCAAAACATCTTTAAAAACTGAGGAAGAAGCAAAAACAAATACCACACCATCAGAACAGTTCCAAAGTCCACAAATACCACACCATCAGAACAGTTCCAAAGTCCACAAATACCACACCATCAGAACAGTTCCAAAGTCCACAAATACCACACCATCAGAACAGTTCCAAAGTCCAATTCGAAAATCGTAGAAACATAGATTAAATCGAAACCCCTAACACACATATATAATAATAAGAAACGAAGATGACCACAGACCATCAGTACAGTATCAAAATCCTTTCGGATAAGTTAAGACATAGACAAAATCAATACCCTTAGTACATGGATACTTTACCCCGGTCATTATCCTGGCTAGTGATACACACCTCAATAAAACGTGACGGGTATATGACATTTGCAGCAGCTTAGTTATCATGCTATAATAATTGTTTTTCAGCATACTTATAATTATATATTTATCTATTTCTACCATAGTCAGTAACTTATAATTACTTGGTTCAGCGTAGTTAATATCATATTATTATTTCTCAGAGTAGTTAGAAATATCAAATGATAAGCTTGGTGGTTTTCAGTTACATCTCATTAAGCAGTTTCTACAAATTTATTTCCCCAATCAATACAATTGTTTATTATGTTCCTAGAACAGAGTGATTGCATATTGTTCGATATGGTCCGTGTTGATCATCGTTTTTAGTGTTTGTGTTGTGATATTATATGTCTTTACGTTCTGAGTTCCGTGCTGTGATGTAAGTTGCGATTTCCGCATAAAAACGATGTTCAGTTCGTCTTTACCTCCAGTTGTTTGTAGGAGTACCCATGTTTTATTTGTGTTATGTGTGTTTGTTTGCGTATAGTGGTGTCCAAAACAGATTGTGTTGTGTTTTTCTTTTGTTTTTCTTCGTGTTGTGTACCCTATGTTGACAGTTTCTCTGACCTGTCCATCTTGATTTACCCTTAGGTATTCTCTAACGTTTTTATCTTAAAAAAATAACTTTTTTCCAAAAACAATCGATTTTAGATATTCTAATGTTAGGAGAGAATTATATTTTTACTTTCTTCTATTACCTACAAGACTTTTAAAGGACTTGACTATGAGTAAAAGGGTGGGTGTCTTGTAAGAGACAGGAACTGCTTACCATTCGAGAACACATTGATTCGTCTTCAGTATTTGGAGGCTCTGTGCTGCTCATATCTATATTTTTAGTTTTCTGTGTTGCATTTATTTATCTTGTTTGTCTTTGTGCCAATGTTGTCTGTGTTTCTAGATTGTCAGCACTATTGCGTATCCATTTGCTTACCATTCGCGAGCACATTCGTTCCTCACCGATTTTTTGGAGGGGTTTGTGTTGCTCATATTTTTAGTTTTCTGTGATGTATTTTTTTTTATTTTTTTTGTCTTTGTGCCAATGTTGTCTATGTTTCTAGATTCTCTATTTTTGATTGCCCCTGTAGTTCTCTCTAAAAGTTATTCAGCACTATTGCGTAGTCATTTGTCTTCTCTAAGCATATGATAAAAAAAATACATTCTGATAAGGAGCGCAGCTATATAGTCACGGTCCTATGGAGTTGTGTCTTACTATGTAATTAATGTCTCTGAGATCACTTACCTCTCATAGTGAGCGTCGTGTAGTTGATACCACTTGTTAAAATATGTCAGTAAATTGATCCAGATCAATTATTGCTCCCTGTATGTCGATTTTCTCCATTAATTAAAAAAATATAATCGCCACAATATAGCTGAAATACTTTATACACATATAATTCTAATCCTTTTTCCGAGAATAATTGGTTATATATTGTGCTAGTTGTGTACATAGAGTTTATTTTAAGCATATTTTATATATTAATAAATAATGTTGTACAATTTCAATATGATAAAATAAACATAATTAAAGGGATTCGAAAAAAAGTTTTTAAAATCTTATGTTTATTTATTTCCCTGGAGTTTAAACAGTGATGAAAAAAAATCCACCAATATCAACAAACCTTAAAGCTACTCTCCCTTCAAATCATTGAACACAAACAGAACACGGTATGCCTTTGGAAAGCCAGCTCAGAGCGCACGCACTGCTTCTATGCTAAAGTAATATTCGCTGTGTGCTGCAAGAATCGTTTGTTTTGTTTTTTGGCAAAATGGCATTACTTAAGCAATACGATTTGAATAATGGTTTGAAGGATGTTTGTATACCGAACTAAGATGTACATGTTATTATGGATAAGATGTTATATTAAGATTTTACCCATTTACAGCGACATCACATTATTTCAGGTGGGTTCCGTGTTTCTCATCTATTTATGGTTTTTCTTGTATTTTTCTATTATGTGTATTTACTTTCTGAGTTACGTGATGTTTAGTTTAGTTTTCTGTTTAGTGTTCTGTCGGTCATTGTTTGTCTCTTTATCATTCCTTATTATGGCAATTATATTGTCTGTCCTTCGATATTCGGCTTCTGTCACCCTTTGGATATATTCAATTTGTTCGTATCCACACATTCATTACTAATACTTCCAAGGGCAGCTCCACATAAACATGCCAAATGTAAACGGTATTATGATTGAGAATATCATTTTATTCTTATTGCTAAAGTTGGTATTTAAAAACTCTTTACTGATATACTATTAGTCCTCAAGGATTTCATCAGCCGAGTAGCTATTTCTTCTGTACTTATATGGTTTATTAGATATATTGATCATTGAACAGTAGTGTTCCTAAATAGTGAAATGATTATTAACTATTAACTAAGGTTCATCTCCCTCGGATACAGACAACCTTAGCCCATATCATGTTTCTAGCTCCAGAAGATCCGTTTATAGCTTTCAAGTCTTTTGACTTTGAACGTACCTCATGAAGATTACCCACGCAGTGCGCACTAAATTATATATTGAAAGTTTTATCCCGACAAAACCTTCAAGATGGTTTATGTGCATCATTTTTGTACTCTTAGATTTAAACTAGACTATATATATTTATAGCAATGCACGTTTCAGTTTAACAATATATGGTATTATGCTGCAGTTTCACAGTCTCTGACATTTTGTAATTTGCAAATTGTTGATTTAATAATATTCTTAATTATTTATATGACAGAAATGATTTAATTTATTAAAATGTAAAACACCACCCTTGCTCTCTGAATCAATACCTGTTATCCTGTGATATAATGACTTATGGTAATGCTACATAATATTATATACATTGTACATCTCACCTTTTATAAGTTGGCTTAGCTTTAGCTTGATGCTATATTCGTGGGAATGCGTTTTGTTTTGTATGACATACCTTATCATCATACCTGTTGAACTAGATATGATTATGATGATGAAAATCGTTATCACTACAAAAGAAATGTTTTTACCTATCATTCTTTGACGATTCTATATAAGAAATAATGTGTGTAGATTTAGATATGTATACATATATACGTATATAGCCTACCTTTCGTAACGATTGATCTTTCAATTAATAGGCTCGATATGAATTCATTACGGTGATGGAATGGCATAAGCTTAATTCATTATTATGTTGGATATTTGAGAAGAATTTTAATATTTAAAAATATTTTTGTGACATATTAACTAAATTGTCACTTTGTTTTCTGTGTGGAAAATATAACTTGGTTTATAACAAATATTTGTTCTGTCAAGAAGCAAATACGTACCTAAAACAAAGTTGAATCTATTAGGATATTATACTTGGGACTAGTTTTATTAGAACTTCTAGAAATTAAAGATGACTAAAGGAAAACCTAAAACAAACCAATTACATGTTGTTTCTAATATTAAATTACAGACTATGTCCGGCAGTAAGAGACGAATGTGGAAACGACGTGGGGGCTCTTCCAGGATCAGCTTCATTTCAAGCGCTTCAGTGGAGCAGACACATGTAAGTTCCATTTATTTTTGTATTATCCCCTAATTCTACAGTTATTTTTATATATTGAATCTAATTATTATTGCTTAGTAAATATTATGCAGTGAAACCTTCCTAAGCTCCTTTGGACCAACGTTTGTGTTCGGAATAGACAGGTGTTCGGTTTATACAAGTTAAATTAATAAAGATTTCCTGCATTAGGACTTATTTAATGTTCGATTTATACAGGATTCTGGTTCATTCACGACTTGTTTAGACAGGTTTCGCTGAAATTTGATACATGAAGTTGTTTATAGAAGATATGTCTATCATACAGCGAAAGATATTCGGAAATGAAAATGCTTTTCTTTTTTTTTTACTTCTTTTTAAACATGCGGATACATGTAGGAAATGACGTTTGTTTTGTTCTAATTTTTGAATGATCAAGTTAATCCCAATAAACATAAATACAAATGTGATTACCTATTTGGTGAACCAGATGTACATATCGGTGGCGTTATGTCCTAAACAGTTAGAAAGTAAAACATTGCGGAGCAATAAAAAAAAACCAAGGTGTTGATAACAACTGCCCACTGTGACTGACGGAGACAATTATTAGTTTTACAAACATTTTTCAAATATTTCATTTTATTTAAATTTGTATTCTTTATCTGCTTATTTAAAAAAAAAATCATTTGAATAATTTCTTCTTTTTTTTCGTGTTTTGCTATTTTCATAGATAGTAAAAAAAAAAAAAGCTTTGAAAACTAGTTAGTGTCTATACTTAATATGTAAATCTATATTTAAAAATACGTTGTACATCTTGCAAGATATTAAAACAAATAATAGAGAGATACACTTTTGACGATCACGAACAGAGAATATAATGACAAAACTAACTGTCCAGATTAAATCATTCTCTATCTTTTTTTTTATTATTACATTTTTGTATTTTTTTTTCTTTTTATTATGTTAATCTAATATGTATATAACCTAAATCTTTTGACACCTTTAATTTTCTGTTATTTTTTTTTTCTAATTACATAACAAATAATCTTTTACTATTCTATTCAAAATATTCTGAAATTTTATAAAGATGGCTTTATTGATTAGATTGGCTGAAAAGTATTGTAAAATTAGTTAACATAAACATTAGTTGCCCTTACTGCATTTCAGTTTAATTTTTTTTTTTTTTCTTTGTCCAAACATTTATTTTGAAATTTGTTAACATGGTTCATTGACTTGGTCATATTAATTATTGAATGCAGAAATGGTGTACTAAATAGTATTATTTGTCTTTAATTGTTTATTTGTTCATCTTGTTATAGGAGAGGATTTGTATAGGCTTAGCCTGTTATCCAATCCTTTTGATTTACTCAATAAAATGTTTGAAATAAAAAGAAATAAAAACAAAACTAACCAATTTATATCTGTATTTGTTTGTTACATTTTAATCTACATAATGTTTCGTTCAATATTCAACCCTGTTGTTGTGTTGATCTGTGACATTTTACGTTAATGTTTAAAAGATCACCGTGGGATTAAAGCAGTCTCTTGTCCTGTAACATCACAAACGATCCAAAGACTTCGTAAAATTGGTACCTGGTAGGCTTATTTCGTTGAGAAATCGTGGGTAGAAAGGAGAGGATTTATGTCACGATAATGTGCTTCAATTCGATTATGGGACTGTTAAATGTGACGATTCTATGACAACATAGTTAATGTAATGTCCTAGCACAAAAAAAAAGACGGAACAAGTATAATGCACCCTTCACAAGAGTACTTGTGTTTACCCCCGGTTTTTGATGGGGGTCCTTGTTGTTTATCTGTTTAGTGTTCTGTTATTTCTGAGTCCTCTATCTTGTGTGTTCAATGTTGCCATTGTCTCCAGATTGTCCATTCTTGATTGCCCTTCGGTTTTATTTAACGATTTTATAAGCTGTATACGGTATTACTTTTGATATCAATGCAGAATTATTTTGTTCCTCAACGAATTAACTTGGGGAGAGGAAAAGAAATGGAATCTTAACAAAACAGTTGTAAGTCCATCTGCTGCTTGACTTCGGAGATTCGTGTTTTCGATACATTTTAGATCTGAATTGATTTGTTTTGTTTTTGTTTTCATTTGTTTTGCTTGTTTTAATATGTCGTGTTTCAGTTGATCAAATGATGTTTGAAATCATGAAACCTTGATTTATCTTTAATTAATTTCTATTGTTTTATAAATGAACATGAATTAGAATAAAATCAATATTTTGATATATGGTAAAATAATTGAAAAAGTGAAATGCGACACTGAAGTACACTCAGCATTCCATGACTTCCTGTGATAGGCACAGGAACATGAAGAAATTAATTTTTGGCTATGTTTAAAGGGAGCATATTAATTTTTGGCACAACTTGAGAATGGGTTTTCCATCTTTTCTTATGCTTAAGATGCAGTTCTGGCTTCGTGTGTGTACTATTCAATTATTATGCATCGACATAGAAAGTTATGTAAATATGTTTTAAATGTTACTTAGTAAATTTGAAGTTTTCATTTCGGTAAGCACAATACCTAATTAAAGGAAAGCGTAGTTCTTTTTTTCTCTATCAAAGATGAATTTGATGCTCAGAATAACATTATCTGGAGCATATTTGGGTGAGGGTTAGGGTGTTTTACGTCACTTTCAACAATATTTCAGTTATATCGTGGCGGTCAGTTTTACTGGTGGAGAAACCCGAAGTACCAGGTGAAAATACCGAACTGTCGCAAGTCACTGACAAACTTTATGACCTAATGTTGTGTCTATTACACTACGCTATGACTGGGATCCGATCTAACAAATTTAGATGTGATAGACACTGATTTTACAGGTAGTTGTTAATCCAACAACAATATGATCACGACCACGACGGCCCCCTGTTTAATTATATATGGGCTATTTTTTTCAGCTTATTGACCTAAAAGGAATATGTTTTCAATGTCAATCAATCCCTGCAAATCTAATTTGGAGTTTTCAATTACTCTTAGTTGTCTACCCGACAGCAGACGTGATACACTTTTTGTCGGTAGTATCTGAATCACGGTTCGGAATCGGATCCAATGGACGTCAGAAGCATATTGACAATTTCATTAGCCACACTCATATATAATATGATATCCGCTGTAAAAAAAAGAAAAAAGGTTACGATGCACTGATAAAAGAATCAGAAACGTCATTCGTCATGATAAGCTTGATCTCCAAAACAGACAACTGCAACCACAGAAACCGATAGATATCTAGATCATAATTTAGAGAATTAACAAATAATTCATGGAAGCCATATGTATATATTGTTTTTACCATGGGTATGCCCTTTATGTCACGAAGTTTTACCCCGAGCGTAAGCGAGGGGTAAAAAGCTGACATAAAGGGCCTACCCGTGGTAAAAACAATATATGCATATGGCTTCCATGAATTATTTCGATTCTAATATGTAAAAATTGGTAAAATATGGTTATAAATTGTCGATGACGTCATAAATTACAATGGGTGTAGGTATATATTAATTTTACCACGGGTTTGGACTCAAAGCGTTTGAAGGACGTCATATTAGAATTAAGAAATAATTCATGGAAGCCAGAGTTTGTATACAGTTTTAACATGGGTAACATTATTTTCGTACAAATTTTATCCCGAGCGTTAGCGAAGGATAAAATGCAACGAAAATAATTTTACCCATGTTAAAACGTGATACAAACTCTGGCTTCCATGAATTATTTCGATTCTAGTAGGAAAAATCTAACTTATTTTTTGAAGTGGAAGTCCGTAATGGAAGTGCATTTCATAACAAAATTCACTAACCTTCATGTTTTACAGTTTACAGTTGTTTTTCTTTTATGTATAAATAGACTGTGATGCTATGAAGTTACTGATATTTTCCAATTTAATGACATTTTGAATTTAGCAACTTAAGCAAGTAAAATGCTCACAAAATCTTAAAAATAAATCAGTAACCATGTCTTTCAATGTCATCAGCGTTCCTTGTAAACGACTTCCGGAAGATGTTAAATTTCAAAAGTCAAAGTCCATTGATGGTTGTCTTACGTATTTATTCCAGAAAAATATAGGTAAAAACAATACGGGCATTTTTATGTTTGTTATGCACCACAGTGCTGTATGAATACATAAATTCACTAGGGAATTATGTTTGTAATTTGTTCGTCAATACGCATGAGCGAATTAAAAGATATCCTGAGTTTTATCACTGTATTATTTATATAGCCAATGAAGGCCGTCATGTTAGAATCACCATCATCTCACATGGCTATTAAAGTTAACGGTATCCATCCCTTCTCTCTTCATAGCATTGTCTTCTTTAAAAAAAAAACAAAAAACCAAAAAAAAACCGTGGACATCTAAATTGTTGTGCACGACGCGTTTCTGAAATAAGCTACATTATTTACGCTCGTTGACAAAATAGTAATTTGAAATTCTTTGGGAGGAAGTAAACTAAGGGACATAAACCGGATAACCGAAATCTGCTACGATCTCATCTGCCTGAGAAAGATTGACCTTTCTTTGAACTGTAAATTAAAAATTTATGAAGTCCAAATATTAGAAACGAATAACTACAGTATTTTATTTATTCTATATCTACCTTTAGGTATGTTTTTACAGCAGAATATGGTAAATCGTTACACATTAACTTCAAAATTGCTAGGTTTCAAATAATTGTCGTATCAACAAAACAAATATAGAATAATTAATATATCGTATAACTGTGACAACTGCTTACTAAAGCATTCATTAATACAATGTTGTGATTCTCGTTAGAATACAACGTTTTATATACTAATTATTTGCTTGATGTTGACCTTATGATTGATTACCTGTTATTGCAATTGCTTCCTGATTTATGACCAGACTCGGTGTTTGTGTAATGGTTGACGTGGTCGCCTGCGGTGACAGATAGACCGTGGGTTCGATCCTGAGTCTGGCCAAACAAAAGGTTATAAAATTGGCATTTGCTGTTTTTCTGTAGTAAAATGACTGTCCACAATCAAATATCAAAATTATAGAAAGAGGCAAAAATCGATGCTCTTAAGCACACAAATACATGACCACTCACCTTCCTGTAGGTCAGTCCAAATACGTGCATGGCTCAGAAATAAGACAATATGCGGAGCAACATGTCTTCTTCCTTACTGTACTAGAAGTAGCAAAACATAGAACTCTGAGTGATGGTCTAGTGCAAAACAGACATCATCATTTCGCCTAAATGTTACAAAAGTTGTTGTTATTACTATACAACTGAAACAAAACTATAGATAACCTTAGTCTTAAGATTATTTACATTGTTTAAGAACATTAAATTCCAATAACAAATATATCTAATAAACAATGTCAGTCCCACAAAAATGACTCACTTGGCGCTAGACAACACATGCGCACTCATATTGCTCTTAATTCATTAATAAAAAAAGTCTTCCTATGGAACCCCGATTATAGAAATGTTACATGTTTTCTTCGGTTTGTATGGTACAACTCTTTCAAAAAGGGATGGCTTGAAGTTTGATTTGTGTTTGAGGAATGCCACTCTCCTTGTATATAAAATATAGGTTGCTACAGTTTCCCAACATCCCAAAGACTTTTATCTTCTTTGTCTTTCCAATCTTTCGATTTTGAGCGTACCTGATGAAGGTTATTTCAGGAACTCGTCGTGCGCACTAAATTAGATATCTACGTTTTTATTACAAATAACATTAATATTAATCAATCATCATTTCACTATTTAGTGATTAATCTACTGTTAAATATTGTAAATGACAAAGTTATCTTGTTTCAAATTCTTCTACCAAGTACTAACGACCTTCAACATGGTAAAGATTATGTTAGGTGTTGCACCTGACAATTTAGAAATGCTAGATAGCCGTTTGTGACTCGTTACAGGTACATTCCCCGACACTATTTACCGTCGTCTATTTCTTATGGGATCATAGCATCTACCACTGAGCTTACCTCTATTCTCTCGACACCTGTATGCTGATTTATTATTGATTGACATTATCTATGATCATAGCCAATGTAATTGTTCACAATCATTCAAAGTGGCAAACTAAATGTTACCTATTCTACGTTTAAGAATACTCGGTCACAATCCTCATCAAAGTACTGATGCACTGTGTAGGTAGTCGTGTCCCTTTAGGATTAGCATCTCATTACTAATTAAAGGCACGTGTCGTGAAGCAGTCCTAATTCCCAGACCCAATTAAAGGAAATTCGCTATATATTAACCTCCATTATAATTAAATGTCACTATACTATTTTTTGTGCTTTTAGATGCTAACAATAGAATTACCTGCTTTGTATATACATATTGTGTATTGTAAATTATTAACTGCATGCATTGTTGATTGTTGCTGTTACCTTGTGTATGGAGAGGATTTATATAGGCTATTGCCTGCTATCCAATCCATTTCATTTAGTTATGAATAAAAAAAAATTAAATTAATTAAATTATATACATGTATGCACATTGAACAATGTCAGTGAACGTACAAGCATAATTGTGTCATCGTAATGTATGGGATTTAATCGATAATTCTTTGAAAAGAATATATGTCAGTACCTCCTTCAGATGACATTGTTATTCTGTATTACACTGACAACTAATGTCGTTATTTGTTAATAGAACCTTCATTGTTCAGAGATATACACATATCTACTGAAATTGAAATTTATATATAAATATTTTTATACTCGATACCTGTGCTGGTTTACTATTGGTCCAAGAAGGTATTATCCACTCTCCAACCTTTCGATTTTGAGCTTACCTGGTGAAGGTTATTCCCAAAAACCTGTTGTTTGCACTAAATTTGATATTTACGTTTTTATTTAACAAGTTTAATACTTCTATGTATAATATAAATTGTTACCTTTTAATACTTCTATGTATAATATAAATTGTTACCTTTTCCAAGATATGTAGCAGTTATGAGGTAATGGGAGATGAGTCCCATTGGTTGGAAATTAGATAAAGTGGAATTCTGGGAAAGCGTAGTAACATCATAGATCACATCTGCCGTTCAGACAATACTGTCTTCTATAGATGTGTTTGTTACCCAATACTAATAGCATTCTCTTGGTTTTTGGTAAATACACCACATATTTATTTTTAAGCTCAAGTGGGTTTAAAAGTAAAAACTGTCGTGTCATTTTCCGAAATTCAACAAAATGAATTAAGAATCGTGTACCATAGTTGACATTTACAGTCATTTTATATCAAAATTAAATATATGTTCACCCCTGGTTTTTAGTGGGGTTTGTGTTACTCGATCTTTAGTTTTAAATGTATGTTTTGTAGATCGTTATTTGTCCTTTAGTACTTTTTCTTTTGACTTGTGTTGTCTGTTCTCCTTCGATATATGGATTCTGATTACCCCTTTGGTATCTTCTGTGTTGTCTGTTCTCCTTCGATATATGGATTCTGATTACCCCTTTGGTATCTTCAAACTCTTCTAAATGACGAATATTTCCGCCACACTTTGTTGATCCCCACTAAAATTCCCGTTGATTTGTACGATTTTGATTTTGGTGATGACTTACGGTATTTACAAATAATGTCCCAGATCAATGTGTAAAGGCGGAGAACGATTCAATCATAAAAAGCTCATATTGGACATAGAATGTATAACATTCGTTTTCTTTCAACAAGGAAGTTTTCAAACGTAAATATTAATTGTTTCATTTTTTGTCTTCAATGTAAGTAAAGATACATGTTAAAGCAATTTAGGTGAATGTAATTTGCCAAGTTAAATTTTGATCCATGCCTTTGATAAAAAATAAAACTACTCAGTAAGGAAACAGCACCCCTCTTTTTGTACCCACTCTATTTTATTTCTTTTGTATCCAATACATTTTGCCACATTGGTTGAGCAGAGTATACTTAAATAGCAACGGATTCATTTTATTTCATAATTCTAAACATCCTGAGAAATTAATTTTCCCGTAGTTGAAATATAAGCAAGCTCCACGGGCTTTTACTTTCTGAATTGCGTGAACTCTACTGAGCCAATCGCAAAAGAGAGAGTAACTTGTGGGCTTGTAATATATACAAAGAGATGTTCACCTACATGTACCTAGGCTATAGTACAAGTCACTATGTGTCAACGCTTATTTCCGACATAATACATTTCTCTGACGTCACACTTACTGGTCTCGTTGATTATTTTAAAGAATACACAGTTGGGGTGTATTCTCAATTACATAAAGACTTTCTGCGATAAATGTCACTGTTACCATTATTTACTAGCAGTCAATACTATTTTAATCAACTAATTTTAATCGCCTCGATGGTTTGATGTTTGGTATTTTTCCACTTAGAACGGGGGGAGGGGGTCATGGTGGGTTCGATTTCAAAACACTACAATAAAAAAGTAGATATCTAATTTAATCAACACAGCGTATTTCTGTAATAACCATCACCATGTACGCTCATAGTCAAAAGATTGGAGAGCTAAATTATATAAAGGTCTTTGGGAGCTAGTAAACAAAAATGCCTAGACATAATTGTTTCATATCACTAAGAAAGGAGATTATAAATACATGTAGTTTAACCCCGCCACTTGAAGTTGCTGTACCAATCATGGAAAGTGAGCGATCATGTATTTGTCTTGGGGGTATTTTTTCTCTTTATATGATTTTGATGTTTGATTTTGCTTCTTTTTTTTTCTTTTCTTTTTTTTTGCTCTTCACTTTATTAGATGCAAATTTTTAATTGAAATGATGTGATTTAAGTTCAATGAATAATAATATTGTTAAAACGAGTATCACAAATCGTCTCTTTTCTCTCAATGTCAGGGACCATAAAAGTAGTCTAACCCCGCTACTTTCTATCATAGTGCCTGTACAAAGATAGGAACGTGAGCGGTCATGTCTTTGTGTATGAGGAGTATAGATTTTGCCTCTTTCTACGACTTTTGTATTGGATTTTGGAAATGTTCCGACAGTTTTGTATTTTGTTTTGTTTTTCATTTCTTATCAAGATTTAAATATGATTTGATAATGTCGTATTTTCTTCTTTTCCTAACTGTTTTCTTTTTTGTATAAAGAGTTGTACGGCAAAACCTCTTATCAAAATGACCAGTAATTTCCTGAAGGTCACAAACCGGAAGGAAAATACCCATGTATGTTTACCAACACTAAGTAAAATTAAAATAAATATGACAATTAAATGAAATGAGTTGCATGTGAACATCACATATACCAAATTTATCATTTAACATTCACTCTGTGGTACTTGTTAAGAAAATTACTTGCTAATAACAACAAAAACATTAATGAATCCATCCTGAATGTTAGCCAATCATATGGCCAGATTTGTTAGTTAGGCAATCGCATGTCTATATTTTCTATTTGAATTATACAGTATACGACGTATTTGTGCGTGATAGTATATTACATGTTTCCTCTCTTTTCATCTTACATCCGGGACATGTAATTTTCTATGTTTAATATAATCTGAAGATTCGTCCGATTGCTCTGCTCACTTTATTTTATATTAAATTGCCAAAGTCATGGGTATCGATTTTAGCTATTTCTACGTTTTTCAATTAGATTGTGGAACTGTTCCGACAGTGTGATATTTTTTTTTTTATTTTACTCTTGAGGAAAGTTGTTTATTTGTGTATTAATTAAAGGAAAATAGCGATTGTGGACAAACGGCAAACATTCTCTAATATATCGAATACTCTCGGGTATGATAGCCTTTTAATCATTACTTAGGACAATCACAAAAATATACATGTATCAGATTTAAATTGGTATATGGGCCCCATATGTCTTCTTTATATGAATTACATGCAGTTTTAAATGGGTAAGATATTGGTTATGTTTACATTCACTAGTTCCTGACAAGATGTTGGGTATTAAATATTTATAATAAGAATATATGCAAGTAATTTACACCACTCGTTTTCAGACGATGCATATATAGATATCTAGATATAATATTTATCGTCCAGAACAAAGGGTCAATATTTAGCCAGACAAACCAAAAATTAAATGTATTGTCCTTATTCAGTAGCCATGTGTCTTAAAGTGTCTTAAATCAACAAAATATCATTGGAAGAAAAGTTTAATGAGGTTTCAAAATGGAAATAAATCAGAAGTCGCAAATCGAATGACAAACAATGCAAGAACCAAAAGAAATAATGTTTTCTCGTAATTTTGTCTACTATATCACAAATTCTAACATGACCTCACTCTTTCCCTTTGTTAAAATAAAACAGAATTATTCCTTCGTATTATCTCATTAGCACATGCGCCGATGAATGTGACTGACGTTTCCATTGGCAGCATAAATTGTGACCCGAATAATGCCGATAGAGGGCGCAGCATTATTCGAGTTACATGAATTGTGTGCGACATTTTCCGCAAGCGAATGTATAAATTACCGTCTTCCAATCAAAGTATACTACTGTATTTGTACTCATAGACATATCAGAATTGAAATTAATCATGGAAGCCAGAATGTGTTTTGAGTTTTAACATGGATTGGCGGATATAAGTAAATGTTATCCCTGGCTTCTGGCTCGGGATAAAATACTAATATTCACCAATCCATGTTAAAACTCCCAGCACATTCTGCCTTCCATGATTTATTTCTTGATTCTACTCTTAGTATAAATTATGAATATAACCTTGAAATCTCGCAGAAGGCGCTAAAAATTGTGTTTTCTGTGTTTGCATTATAAGCTCTTATTTGTTTATCTGTTTTGATGAGAATTTCATAAATGCATTCATTCGGCTTTCAGAAAAGTGTATAGGAGAGGTTTGGACCCATAAAACTAGCTTAACCTCGCCATTCTTTGTTGACCTTCCAAGCCAGGAAATTGGGTGGTCATTTATTTGTGTGCCAGGGGTATTGATTTTGTCTCTATCTTCCATTTTTCTTGCTGATGTCGTCCATCCATCGTGCTCTACGCAGCGTAGCCCTTTATCTTATGTTACTGAAAAATATATAAATATATGATACATGGAAATCTTGAATACTTTAACTGGAGTCTCGTGAAAAGATGTAATAGGTATTTTCATGAATTGGTAGATCATTTCTTCATTGCCGTGTCTCATATACTAAAAGACGTGTTCCTGATTTAGCCATGAGAAGATTTCATAATAGCTGGTGTCATTCCTGGAGGTGAAGGAATATCTCACATGTTGTTTTCTGTGTACACATTTTCTGATCGTTTGTTTTAATTTCTCGTTTCATGTTATTTTTTGTCCAAATTATTATTTTTTGTACTGATATATGTTATTGGTGTATGAACTATAATCTGTTTACAAATAATGAGAAACAGAATATATTTAATAAGGATCCTGGCACATCCATATTCAGACCCAACTCGATTTCAGCAACATGAAATTGTAGCAAATAAAGTCTGAAAGATTAACATTCAGTACTCAAATAACTCTATATATATTCTTGTAAGACAAGTTTGAACATACCAAAGTGATAATCAGAAGCCGTTAGTCCAAGGACAGACAATACAATGGCTCAAACAATACCATGACAGACAATACAATGGCTCAAACAATACAATGACAGACAATACAATGGCTCAATCAATACCATGACAGACAATGCAATGG
>MJUT01000556.1:192188-217670 GCA_002080005.1 Gigantidas platifrons
TCAGTACTCAAATAACTCTATATATATTCTTGTAAGACAAGTTTGAACATACCAAAGTGATAATCAGAAGCCGTTAGTCCAAGGACAGACAATACAATGGCTCAAACAATACCATGACAGACAATACAATGGCTCAAACAATACAATGACAGACAATACAATGGCTCAATCAATACCATGACAGACAATGCAATGGTTCAAACAATACAATGACAGACAATACAATGGTTCAAACAATACCATGACAGACAATGCAATGGCTCAAACAATACCATGACAAACAATACAATGGCTCAAACAATACAATGACAATACAGTGGCTCAAACAATACTATGACAGACAATACAATGGCTCAAACAGTACCATGACAGACAATACAATGGCTCAAAGAAAAAATGAAATTAGTAATTCCGTAATTCAGTTCTACAAGCCAATTTAAACAAATATGGACATCTTATCTTGTCTTTGATTATCGTCAACATCTTTGATATTTTATGTTGTCTACGAAAAGTTTAAAGATGCCAAGGGGGTAATCGTAATCCGTAATTCGAAGAAGGAGACAGACAACACAATGGTCAAAAGAAAAAGAACAAATGGACAAACAACGATCTACAAAACATTACACAGAAAACTAAATATCAGCCATACTAAAATTAAAACGATCGTACTATGTCAGTTTTTTTAATGCATCTACCGTTATCGTGGTGGGGGTCCCAGTATTGATGACTCATTGTTATATAGTTTTTTGACCGTTGTGACATTTCGGTAAAAATATAATTTTCAAATAATCCATTCTCTGTAAGCTAGTTGTTGATTGTAAACGTGATTCACGAATAACATCATGTCAATTCCCGCCTTTTTGTGACATTTCGTTTCGTCTGGTGTATTTTTTTTTATCTGTCTGGATAAAATGAACGACAAAAATTACCACGCTGTCGGAACAACTGCAAAAATCCAATAGAAAAAGAGTGAAAAGAGGCAAACACCGAGACCCACTGATATACAAATATATGACTTCTCATTGGTTAAGCTAGGTTTATGGGCCCAAACATCCCCACTGTTAACTGATATATAATATGACCTTGATGTATGCTTACATGGAACATAAGAAAAATTTCAGACTGGAAGAAATAAATATTTATTATTAATATTTTTTTATCCTTGTCGAGCGAAAAAAAAACTAATAATTCTTTTATCGGTAATTTCAAAATTTTAACACAGTATTATTCGAGTTACATAAATTGTGTGCGACATTTTCCGCAAGCGTATGTATAAATTACCGTCTTACAATCAAAGTATACTACCGTATTTGTACTCTTAGACATATCAGAATTGAAATTAATCATGGAAGCCAGAATGTGTTTTGAGTTTTAACATGGATTGGCGGATATTAGTAAATTTTATCCCTGGCTTCTGGCTCGGGATAAAATACTAATATCCACCAATCCATGTTAAAACTCCCAACACATTCTGCCTTCCATGATTTATTTCTTAATTCTACTCTTAGTATAAGTTATGAATATAGTCTTGAAATCCCGCAGAAGGCGCTAAAAATTGTGTTTTCTGTGTTTGCATTATAAGCTCTTATTTTGTATCTGTTGTGATGAGGATTTCATAAATGCATTCATTCGGCTTTCATAAAAGTGTATAGGAGAGGTTTGGACCCATAAAACTAGCTTAACCTCACCATTCTTTGTTGACCTTCCAAGCCAGGAAATTGGGTGGTCATTTATTTGTGTGCCAGGGGTATTGATTTTGTCTCTATCTTCCATTTTTCTTGCTGATGTCGTCCATGCATCGTGCTCTACGCAGCATAGCCCTTTATCTTATGTTACTGAAAAATATATAAATATATGATACATGGAAATCTTGAATACTTTAACTGGAGTCTTGTGAAAAGATGTAATAGGTGTTATCATGAATTGGTAGATCATTTCTTCATTGCCGTGTCTCATATACTAAAAGACGTGTTCCTGATTTAGCCATGAGAGGATTTCATAATAGCGGGTGTCATTCCTCGAGGTGAAGGAATATCTCACATGTTGTTTTCTGTGTACACATTTTCTGATCGTTTGTTTTAATTTCTCGTTTCATGTTATTTTTTGTCCAAATTATTATTTTTTGTACTGATATATGTTATTGGTGTATGAAATATAATCTGTTTACAAATAATGAGAAACAGAATATATTTAATAAGGATCCTGGCACATCCATATTCAGACCCAATTCGATTTCAGCGACACGAAATTGTAGCAAATAAAGTCTGAAAGATTAACATTCAGTACTCAAATAACTCTATATTTATTCTTGTAAGACAAGTTTGAACATACCAAAGTGATAATCAGAAGCCGTTAGTCAAAGGACAGACAATACAATGGCTCAAACAATACAATGACAGACAATACAATGGCTCAAAGAAAAATGACATTAGTAATTCCGTAATTCAGTTCTACAAGCCAATTTAAACAAATATGGACATTTTATCTTGTCTTTGATTATCGGCAACATCTTTGATATTTTATGTCGTCTACGAAAAGTTTAAAGATGCCAAGGGGGTAATCGTAATCCGTAATTCGAAGAAGGAGACAGACAACAACAAAATGGTAAAAAAAAAGAACAAATGGACAAACAACGATCTACAACACATTACACAGAAAACTAAATATCAGCCATACTAAAATTAAAACGATCGTACTATGTCAGTTTTTTAATGCAGCTACCGTTATCGTGGTGGGGGTTCCAGTATTGATGACTCATTGTTATATAGTTCTTTAACCGTTATGATTTTTCGGTAAAAATATAATTTTCAAATAATCCATTCTGTCTAAGTTAGTTGTTGATTGTAAACGTGATTCACGAATAACATCATGTCAATTCCCGCCCTTTTGTGACATTTCGTCTCGTCTGGTGAATTTTTTTTTATCTGTCTGGATAAAATGAACGACAAAAATTACCACGTTGTCAGAACAACTGCAAACATCCAATAGAAAAATAGTAGAAAGAGGCAAACAACGAGACCCCCTGATATACAAATGCATGACTTCCCATTGGTTAAGCTAGGTCTAGGGGCCCAAACATCCCCACTGTTAACTGATATATAATATGATCCACACTGTTCACTGATATATAATATGACCTTGATGTATGCTTACATGAGACAAAAGAAGAATTTCAATCTGGATTGCAAAATCATTATATCTGGGTGTTCATGTACTGGGTCTACTTACTGTTGGTCCATTTTGATAACATGTATTTACTAAATAATATTTTGTCTTTTCACTTCGATAGTTAGTCCCAGCACATGTACTTGTTTTTTTTTATTATATATTTTACCATCCACACCCAACAAAAGAGAAAAATATTCACGTAGGTCTTGGGAATTGCCATGGTCGCTTCGAACTTTTTGAGACAATTATCTCATTTATAGGAATATCGTAAGATATGTTATGTTCCCGAACGATACAAATATTTATCTGCGAAACAGTGGAGAACAACCCCATCTTTGTTGCAAATTAACCACGTCAGATGTAATTGTACGTCATCCCTATGGAAGGATAATCAGTTCACACACATCTTCAGCTGTCTACCAATGACTGCTTTTGTTTGCATACAAATTTTGCAAAGGGTTTCTGCATGATATGTTAAGGGAGGTAAAACAAAATTTCAATTGATTTCACCAATGTTTATACGGGTATACCCTCCTCAATTTTTTTGAAAGGGTAATTAGTTCTTTGCCAATTTTTCGCTCTTTTTCTTTTTTAAAGGGGATACCCAATTAGAAATTTGTGTTCAGCCATTTACGCATTTACTATTGCCAAGTAAACGATGGAATATCAGCGCTGGTGGGAGATTACTTTGATCCGTGTCACCCTATCGACATATTGCGATCCCTATCCACCATCTTCCTTCCCTTGAACGAAAACCAACATTATGTTTCAACATTAATATTTTATCATTGTATTTTAATAGGATTTGTTTGTATTCGTTTGAACATACGATCAAGTAAATTTGAAATCTATTATAGATATATTTAAGTATATATCATTACGGCAATATAGCTTGTCCCCTGGTTACACCTTCTACAAGAGAATGTCACATAGGAATAATTTTTATTGAGATTAGAAAAGAAGAAAAAAATCATGATACCTTGATGAAATTGAACATTTAAGCTTTTCATATAAATATTAAATCCAGACACATATGTTAATTTTTGTTTTGCTGTTTTGTCATGAAACACAAGACTGAGAATGTCGATTCATGAAAAAATATATCAAATGTGATTGTTTCTGAAGGGAGGTATCATATTCTAATTGGTGTGACTGCATGTATTCCTGTTGACAATCTAGTATAAGTATAATTAGATCGACAATGCTTAACAATAAAGCTCTGAAAAATTGTATTCGTAGAAGTCTTCGATTACGAGGGGTAAGTCAGACGAAAATTACTATATGTATATTTTTCGATATATTGTTACTCTGATACAAAAACATGTAACAGACAAAGGATTATTATTATCATAAGATTGTTTCCTGATCCACATTATATTTTTGAAATACTTGCATAATTTAACTATCTTTATTTATCTATTTATTGTATATTTTATTTTTATTTATTTATTCCCTTTTTAATTTATACGTATATAACATGTATTTTGATCACGGTTCAAATATATTTTTGACGAACCGTGATAACGTTACAACAGATTTCGTTGAAAACGACTTCTAAAAAATCATGAAAACGAATTTGGTAATTCGTGAACCTTAAGAAATCATTATGTTTGTCAATTTGTTTCAGATTCCGTCCGCATTTCAATTTGGTGGGATTTTTTTTTTTTTTCACATGAAATAAAGTTAGAATGTCAGGATTTTATACAATAAATATCGTGTCGTTTATGCTTGAACCCATGACGACAAATAAACGCATGACTATTTTAAATGAAATGGCTTCTTGATTGTTTGTAACATCTATAGTTCTTCCAATGAATTACAATTCTGATTTCCCTCCTCACATTAAGATGCTTTTTTCACAAAATGATCGGTTTGTAATACAATAAAACATTTGTATTCTCATAAACCATATACAACGGTATAGAGAAGACATAAATATACAATAACAAATACAAAATAGATATAGACATATATACAGTATATACATGTACTACAGAGACATGGGTGTGAGACAGCCTAGAGAACAAAAGATTTATATATATTTCGTATAAATTTACATAATTTTTCTAAATTTTGCTTTTGATAAGCACTCATGATTATTTTTAATTTAAAAATATTTGGTCTTTCTCGTAAGTTTGCAACAATGAACCTACATGTATTTCTAAACTTGTCTAATTTTTTTTTCAAAAACCTTCAATGTACTCGTTACCGCCCATCACTGAAAGGGAGAGAAAACCCCCATTAATCACAAAACAGACAGCTGCTGAATGTTAAGTTTTCAACGGCGTCAAACACGCACGTATCCAAATGCAGGTGTTCTGTTCTCTGGCAATCAGTTAAAGGAAAACGCCATGATCTTTTAAAACAAGTTAGCGTGAAAATTTAAATAACAGTTAATAAAAGACATTTGTGTTAATGAATGTTAACAATAGTATACCGTAAGGTAGAATTTGGTGATGGAAGTTGACGGTAGCACCAAATAATGAGGATTGCCATTTTTCAGAACTCTTTAATGTGGAGGAGACAAAAGGCATAATCCATTCTCGGATAATACCTGCCCGTGACGTCACAATAGCGGTATCGTATATTTGCAATTTTATCATTAAAAATTATGTAAATCGTAATACCGATATAACGTCGTATATTTATCTTTTGATATTTACAAAATCATTATGACTTCATGTTTTACGCATTTTATTGCACTAACGAAAAGGGAAAGTGTGAGAAGATTTGTTTGTGTAATTACCGATCACGACTACCCTTGCCTTGTCAACACATCGATCAGTGACCTCGAAAAACACGGAAAGTACGACAGCATTGGTAACAAAAAAGAAAAAAAAACATGTGTAAACATACAATGAGTTAAAACTGACAGTTATTTAACCTAGGACCAATCACGTAAAACATGAAATTATACGTAGAACCATATCCCCCTCCGAAACATGTTTTATGAAATGTAACATGGGATGGAAATATTAAAACAAAATTAGAACGATATACAATTATAAACATTATATTGCAGTTGATCTGATATTAAAACATAACAAAACCGGCACGATGTTGGGATGAGATAGATACATGTTATTTATTCAACTAACATGATCCGTCCCAGTGACGTCACATGAAGAGGTGTCATGGCCGCTTACACTATGACAGGAAATTCCAAATATTCATATTTCTAATTGGGTATATTAATGTTAATAAATGTGTTCTTTGTTTAATAATTAGTTATTTACGAATAAAAAGTTACAATGTATTAAATTATAACAATTGTTCAGCTGACTGGAGTTTTCCTTTAACATATTTCCTTTCAAAGGACACCAAGGTTTGTAATGAGGCACATGACCTACTTCTCACGGGTTAAGTTATTTGCATTTCAATTATTTTGGCTTTGGACGTACCTGATGAAGTGGGTTTATTTCAGAAACGCGTCGTGCGCACTAACTTTGATATCTACGACTTTATTAACTCTATACTATGTTGTTTGTTCGTCTAGGAAAGTTCCGGGCTAATTACTCTGCATATATTATTCAATGTCGCATATAGATGAATAAGCCTTATTGAAGTCCACATGATGCATTCCCGTCTGCACCTTGCTAGCCGCTCATTCACGGTCATTTTGACGTAACCTTGATATCACATTCCGTGACAACAGCAATCGTTTTCCTAAATGACAATTTTGCTTTCAATAGTTTCCGGCACAATTATTTATAGTTTTGGACTCTTGTTTCAAAGATAATTACGTAGAAGAATGCAACAATATACAGTTATTTAATGGAGGTGGTTGGAATAGTTCAAAATATTTGGCCTGTGTTAATGGAAATGATCAAGTGAAGTATTGTACAAGGCCAACGGCCGAGTGCAATAGTTCACTTGATCATTTCCATTATAGAAGACCAAATATCTTGAACAATTGCAACCACATCCATCAAATAACTGTTATATTGCCTAATCACACATTTCACGAAGAAATTGAACACAATCAACAGAAAAACATCATAGTCAGACGACCGTTTTAAATCGCATGACCAATTTCAGCCAATCGGGAAACTTTATATTAGGTTACACGGGGTTAGTGAAAACTATTGTCGGTTAATAGTTCATTCCGGGTGCATAAACAAAAAATCCTTACAAATGTTCAAAAATATTATCTTCTTGATTTTTATTGAATAAAACAGGGAAATACTTTCTACTAAGGTAATAATGAATTATAAGTTTGTTTCTTTGTTTGTTTGTTTGATGGTGTTTAAGATCACTTTCAACAATATTTCAGCTATATCGTGGCGGTTAGTTTTATTGGTGGAGGAAGCCAGAGTACCTGTAGAAAACCAGTGACCTGTCGCAAGTCACTGACAAACTTTATCACATAATGTTGTACATCTCGCCCTGATCGAGATTCGAACTCACAACATCAGTGGTGATGGGCACTGATTGCATAGGTAGTTGTAAGTCCAACTACCATACGATCACGGCCACGACGGTCCCCTCAATTTTAAGTATTCACGTAAATATATCGCAGAAATTTCGCGCATTATTTCTTTTGTTTTCTGTGCACTGAGTTTTCTTAGAAAATTACCCGAACTGTCTATTGGAGTCAAATCAGGAAAATGTGTGCGACGGGGGTGACATGTTGTTCCATGGATTGTTGTCAGTGAGCTAGTACTTTAAGAAATATAAGCTAAACGTAATGGTCTAGTAAAAGTGGACATCATCAGCATCATCTCGAAATGCAACTTGTTTTCGTCATGATATAACTGTAACATTGCTAACTTGTCGTTACACAACAATCACTCACTCACTCAGGACAATTTGATATCTGAAATGTCATTTGAAAATAGTGAGATACGAATTTTTTATTTCCATATTATGGACAAATATGACTGTAATAAAAATGTTTCTGGAATAACCTTCATTAGGTACACCCAAAGTCAAATGAACATGAAAAAACCATTATGCAATATACTTTCTGATTTATTTCCTCCAATGATACTGATTAAGATGAAATAGCGGATTATGTCATTGATTTTGTCTTTAATTCGTTTAAGTAATTCGAACAATATGACGCTTCTCATTGTCTATCGATGCGACGAAGTTTCTTGTTATTCAATACACGTGGTCGCTTAGCAGCTAAACATCTGATAATAAAATATATGTACATATCAGATAAACATATGATAATAATATATAAGTACATATCAGCTAAACATCTGATAATAAGAAAGTTCATATCAGCTAAACATCTGATAATAAGATAAGTAAATATCAGCTAAACATCTCATAATCATGTTTTATGCACCATCTGTATAGCACATTATATACTGAAATTTATCTGATAATCGTGTTATATGCAACATCGATATACTACGTTATATGCTTAAATTGATATAATAATTATATTATATGCAACATCTCCATACCACGTTATATACTGAAATTTATCTGATAATCATGTTATATGCAACATCGGTATACCACATTACATAGCTGAAATTTATCCGATTATCATGTTTCTCCACCATCGGTATACCATGTCATATACTGAAATTTATCTGATAATCATGTTTCCTCCACCATCGGTATGCCGCATTGGGTACTACAATTTATCTGATAATCATGTTACCTCCACCATCGGTATGCCGCATTAGGTACTACAATTTATCTGATAATCATGTTTCCTCCACCATCGGTATGCCGCATTAGGTACTACAATTTATCTGATAATCATGTTTCCTCCAACATCGGTATACCATGTCATATACTGAAATTTATCTGATAATCATGTTTCCTCCACCATCGGTATGCCGCATTAGGTACTACAATGTATCTGATAATCATGTTTCCTCCACCATCGGTATGCCGCATTAGGTACTACAATGTATCTGATAATCATGTTACCTCCACCATCGGTATGCCGCATTAGGTACTACAATTTATCTGATAATCATGTTTCCTCTACCATCGGTATGCTGCATTAGGTACTACAATTTATCTGATAATCATGTTTCCTCTACCATCGGTATGCCGCGTTAGGTACTACAATTTATCTGATAATCATGTTTCCTCCACCATCGTTATGCCGCATTAGGTACTACAATTTATCTGATAATCATGTTTCCTCTACCATCGGTATGCCGCATTAGGTACTACAATTTATCTGATAATCATGTTTCCTCCACCATCGGTATGCCGCATTAGGTACTACAATTTATCTGATAATCATGTTTCCTCCAACATCGGTATAACACGTTATATACTTAAATTTATCTGATAATCATGTCACATGCAACATCAGTATGCCACGTTATATACTGAAACATATCTAATAATTAAATTATATGCAACATCAGTATTCTGTGTTATATGCTTAAATCTATATGTAAAATAATTGCACCTCGCAAGTTACCATAGTATCTGTAGTTACCCACATCATTGAAATGAACACCATCTTGATATAAATTAATCTCACTGTTTTTGACTCCAGTTAATTTCCAATAATGTAAACATTTATTTTCCTTCAATTGACTTTTAAAAAAATTGTTGGCATACTTTACTAGGTTGTTAAATATTTGTACTAGTACGTGTCGTGCGTGTTGTATCTCTAACGGTTGAACAAATGTTATGTGACTGATGTGAAAACGCACAAGAAAGATATCAAATAAGGCAATAGTTTTTTTTAAATAATTTCTTCCGCTGTTTCATTGTTGCAATTCTGACAGTCTAGATCATTTCCACCAATATGAACAATAATATGCATTGGTTTGACTTGTTCAATACAAGTCTCCCATCTTCTACAATGGTCGTTGTTTCCAATTCAACCTCCATTGATGCCAAATAATTTAATAATAATATTGCAATCAAGATTAAACTCTTGTTGGTGCAGCTTATTTACATAATGTTTTAATCTATGTATATGAGAAGTTCCTAATAATAAAACTGACATTCTGGTGTCCGTTGACAGCTGAACCATCAATGTGTTGACCCCGATCTGCACATTCGCTACAGTTATGTAACTAATTTGGTCACGTGCACAGTGTGTAACAGATATCGATCGCATATATTTCAAACATCCCTAGTGTCTAATATTGTTTTTATTAATAATATTAATTGAGTTTAAGTATCTCTGATAACGAAAAATCATAAACTTCTTTTCAGATCAATGATTACAGAGAATTGTAAACATCATATTGAACCATTGGTGTGTTACGTAACTTTGTTGGATGTCTGTTCATTATTCGTGTCTGACTTTTTAGGTTGTCTCTCTTCAACTTTCGTAATGTCAGTGATATTAAAATTGATGGAATAACGTGTTTATACAAAATATATGTTACCGTTTCTTCTCTTTGTGTCTGCAAATTTCTCTATTAATGTAATTTTTAATTTGTGACTTGCGACATATCGGTGGTTTTCTCTGTGTACTCCGGTTTCCTCCACCAATAAAACTGACCGCCACAATAAAACTGACCGCCACAATAAAACTGACCGCCACAATAAAACTGAAATATTGTTGACAGTGGCGTTAAACATCGTCTGGATGGAAGCCCGGTGAGTTCTCACTTGGTGTCTGTCATCGTCTTCTTTACTTTTCACATTTTAATCTTCACTGGCAAAACTGCTAGACCAATGTAGAATCACTCTGCATACACCAAACCAAGAATATTTAAAACAAATCTACTCCATGTGATTTGTTAGGTATAGCAAATAATAGATGTGAGATCCTCTACAAAAAGAGTAAGTTCGTCCTGATCCGCCCAAAAGCATGACCATCATGATCTAAACATCTCCTTTAGAACTACAATCCAAGATGATTAAAACCTTGGTATAAATGATGTTTGTTATGTCCTCTAGCGATATCCCCCATTTTGATTTAATCCTGGTAAAAATCTGGCTGCCGGGGGCAATTATTGTTTCTGATTAGTTGAAACTTTAAAAATCGTCTCCAATTGTATATGTCCAGATGATTGATTTGAAAGTTCGAACAAATGATGATTAGATGGTTCTCAATAAAAATGCCTCTTTTAATCTTGATCCAGCAATAGCATGGTCACCATTGGTTTTTTTCTGAATAGCTGAATGATGATTGTGAGATACTCTACAACGATTACTCAGTCTTGTACCTGTGAAAAACAGCGGTGTTAGTCAATTAGTCCCTACTTTGATAAAATTACAAATTCTAATGATTTGGTACTAATGATGTGTGTAAGTTCCTCTACATTTTGATAGAATAGTCCGTTTCAGTTTAAGGATGTCTTTTCGGTATACGATTTGTCCTCTTTTCCATTCGGTTCGTGTTTTCGCAAACACTACGAATAAACTAATAGAGAGAATTGAAATCGTAAGAAATGACAAGATTTTAATTCTCCATTCATTCTTTCAATGCCACAATATATGTGTACAGATCTATCATGGCAACATTCATTTTATTCAAAATTCAGGATTGATCATGCCCATATTGCAAACCGGTTAAAAAGAAATGGTGGGCAATGTTATAACGAACAGGAAAACATCAGATACCTCTGATCAATTCCAAACTCATAAACACAATAAAGGACCAAACAAGAAACAGCATAGCAAACCACAACAACACCATGCCCCTTCGTAACCCTTACCATCCCCCTTCCCCTCCTCCAAAACTAAAATAATCCAGAGTCAAATTGAAAATAATATAAAAAAAGTGTTATTTATATATGTTTTCCTTGAAATATACATGTACATACATGTAATAATTAATGCTTGTTATTTTGTATTGTGCTTGATGACAATCCAGATTTTGGATTTTAAATCAATCAAATCTTTGACTTTGACTGTGAGTCAAGAGAAATGTCATTTATTGTCTTTTTTGTCATGGGAATATTCGTTTTAATGAAATAACTTACAATTTTTAACAGAACAATATCATCACATATTGACACAAGTCAGAAAGCGTTAGGCAAAATCTTTATCTTCTATTTAAAAATCAATGTTGATATACATACAACAATATTGATAGATTATGGAATAAACGAGATTAAAACGGTTACTATGACTATTTGGTTTGCTCCATATATAACACAGAAGATCATGTTATCATCAATCAATACAAATAGACAAATACATGCAAAACAAATTAAAACAAGAGACAAAGACAAAACATAATTGACGTGAACAAGCACAGAAAACTAAAGATCAGCAACACAAACTTCATCTTTCTTCGATTTACGGATTCTGATTACCCCTTTGGTATCTTCAGACTCTTCATCCAAAACAGGAAGTAAGTTCAGGTGCTCCGGAAGGTTAAGCAGTTCGTGATCCACAGCTTTCATAGCCACAATTTTTGAAAGGTGTATTAATAAGAAAGGTAATTGTAGCATGTTTAATAAGTCAAATGTGTTACTAAGGGTAATTGTCAAAGTCCAGTGAAAGTCGTAAAAGAGGAAATAGTTGGGGCCGTCGTGGTCGTGATTGTATTGTAGTTGGATTTTAGTAGTTTGTTCGTAAATCAGAAATTGTCTATCCAAACATGATGCACAGACTCAGGAATATAGCATTACTCATTTGTTATTTGAGAAATATAAACTCCGTATGAATAGTGTCAATATTTACATAACTTGTGTCAATGTGTGATGATATTGTTCTGTTAAAAATTTCATTAAAACGAATATTCCCATGACAAAAAAAAGACAATAAATGACATTTCTCTTGACTCACAAAACATGTGCACAATCTATTTTAGATATTAGATTTTTATTTTTTTATGGTGATTTGCTACACAAATGATCCATGTTGTTATAGAATAAAATGGAAAAATGAAGAAAAAAAAATCATCACACCCATCTAATTGAAACATATGCAAAATCGATACCCTTAACATGGCCGCTAGTTTTTCTGGTTTGGTACATGTACTGCAATAAAAAGTGGCGGGGCTAAGTTAGTTTTATGCACTCAAATCTTTGGGTAACTATTATGTTACATGGCTGGTTATAATTCGTACAATTTTTGTCTTTGTTGTTGATCAATTATCTTTATTACAATGTGAAAAGTTTTCCATTAGCTGTACCCCTTCTACTTGTTGTTACACGTTTACACACTAAGACGAATTTGAAAATACGAAAGGAATAATCAGAATATGTCATTCGAAGAAGGACAGACAACACAATGGCCAAACGAAAAAGAACAAAAGGACTAACAACGATCTACAGAACACCACACAGATAACTACATATCGAGCTATATGAACCCCACTAGAAACACTAAGTTAATTGGCTTGTGTTAACGAATGTATCGTAATATAAGATATGACTTCTTGTATCTCTTTCATGATGGAAACTCTAATAATCTACAATTTAATAAGAAATTCTTTAATGAGTTGATCAATTTTTCAGAACTTTGAAACCTTATTTGAATTCAAATTAACGGCATGCTTACCTTTGAGTCTTGTCTCCTGTATTATTATTTGCTTTCCATTCCTCACAGTGAAAAGTCGATATCAAATACATTTTCCTGTGAAATCTGCAATTAATGGTTTCCTTGGATAAATTCCTACATTAAAGGTAAAAGGAACTTCAAATCCGGTAAATACGATAAACACTATTCAATTGGAGTTACTTAATATTTGCTTTTAATGAGGTTTAATGGGTATTATACCTTCTTAAGAAAAACTAAGTAATTGTTCAAGATGGGTTCATGTCTTATTTACATTATTTGTGTTTGTTTACATATAGTGGTGTCCAATGCAGTTCCGGGTTTGGCGTTTTCGCCCCATTCAAATATAAATTTTAATGGGACTATTGGCCGTTTTTAAGTGCCAACCCTTTTTTGTCTTAGGGAGTATTGTTCATTTCACAGGGAGTGAAGGACATAAATGTAGTAAAAAATGTAGATATTGCATGTTTCTTATTTTAGTTGCACTCCCTGATCTTTACATTGTATTGTTTCACATTATTAAAACTTATTCGTCATTTTGAATAAATGACATTTATGGGATATATATTGAGTTTGTTATTCTACCTCCCATATCCAAAAAATCAAGCGGCTTGGTTGCACTGGTGGTACAGAGAATAGTGTAGAAAGTTTCAGGTTTTTTCTCTACAGATTTGGGTATCACAATTTATCTGCTATGTCATGTGGTGTGGACATTTCTTTCCGAAGTAAAACATAAATGCAGTTTATTCTAAAATAAAATTCTTTATGTTTTTAGAGGACTCAACTGTTAAAAGGGAGATAATTCAAACTAATCGTTAGAATACTAGATTTCTTATGCAATAGCTTGAATACATTAGTTAGCAATTTAAATTTTTAAATTAAGCACAAGCAATTTTACTTAGTAATAGAAATACCTTAATTTGAATATCGGGTTTCAGAAAATAAATTTTAATTGGTTTATTTATTACATCAACCAATCAGGAGGCTGGATTACGCTCATTACAGCATTGTTTTAAGAAAGCTTTGGTCAAAGGTCACGTTTGTTGTGACTCTGATGAAATTTTCCCACCACCACCCCAACATAGCCACCTGCATCAACCCCTTTTTTAATTTTATTTTTGTCTCGGGGAGTGGCCGTTTTTAAGTGCCAACCCTTTTTTGTCTTAGGGAGTACTGTTCATTTCACAGGAAGTGAAGGACATAAATTTAGTAAAAAATGTAGATATTGCATGTTTCTTATTTTTGTTGCACTCCCTGATCTTTACATTGTATTGTTTCACATTATTAAAACTTATTCGTCATTTTGAATAAATGACATTTATGGGATATATATTGAGTTTGTTATTCTACCTCCCATATCCAAAAAATCAAGCGGCTTGGTTGCACTGGTGGTACAGAGAATAGTGTAGAAAGTTTCAGGTTTTTTCTCTACAGATTTGGGTATCACAATTTATCTGCTATGTCATGTGGTGTGGACATTTCTTTCCGAAGTAAAACATAAATACACATTGTGTTGTGCCTTTGTTTTGTTTTTCTTCGTCTTGTGTGACTTGTGTTGCCAGTTTCTCTCGATTGTTAGTTTTTTATTGCCCCTTCGGTATTATCTAACCTTCATTTACCATAGCCATGTGATATTGAATCTAGATAGTATTACGTTGTATTTACATAATTTATTGGAGGGAAATATGTCTATTACCTTAATTCTGAAATATAATGACAGTTCTAAGCTTTGTTATCTTAAAAGATGCATACTAGTATATCTGATCGTGATCAAAACAAACGATTGTGCTCACTTTGAACAACATCAATGCTTCTGTTGTTGTTTTTTAGACCTGATCATGAAATGGTAAATTTACCGGTGAAATTTGCAGTGACAACAGGGTATCATTGATCCGTTAACTGTTTTCTGCATCATTAAATGTCTTTAAGAATGTCACTGAAACTTCCTTTTCACATTATTGCGACTAATGAATTTAGATTTAATACGTGACGCTGAATCCAGCAACGCTCCATATTTTTATTTAATATTTATATTTACGTTTCCTTGTATATTAATGAAATGAAAAACAAAACAATACCACAGTCGGAACAGTTCCAAAACCCAATAGAAAAATAGTAAAAAGAGGTAAATTCGATATCATTAACATACTAACACACGACCGCCCACTATCTTGGCTTGGCATAGACACTACAATAAAAAGTGGCGAGGTTTAACTAGTTTTATGAGCCCGAACCTCCTCGTTTAGTGAGATGATGCGGTCATACAAGTGTTTTCCACTTAACTTAGACTTAAGACTACCCTATGTAGCTTATTTAATGCTGACTAATAGAACAGCTGTTATACTTAGACTTAAGACTACCCTATGTAGCTTATTTAATGCTGACTAATAGAACAGCTGTTATACGATTCAGTTTTCATCATTGCAACTCTATCTTATACAACAACCATAATAAAAGGCTGCCGAAATAATCAATGACAATGTCGCAATATAGTGTCATGTTTCTTTCGACTTATCTTTGTATTGACACTATCGCAATATAGTGTCATGTTTTTTTCCGACTTATCTTTGTATTGACACTATCGCAATATATTGTCATGTTTTTTTTCGACTTATCTTTGTATTGACTCTATCGCAAAATAGTGTCATGGTTTTTTTTCGACATATCTTTGTATTGACACTATCGCAATATAGTGTCATGTTTCTTTCGACTTATCTTTGTATTGACACTATCGCAATATAGTGTCATGTTTTTTTTCGACTTATCTTTGTATTGACTCTATCGCAATATAGTGCCATGTATTTTTTCGACTTATCTTTGTATTGACACTATCGCAATATAGTGCCATGTATTTTTTCGACTTATCTTTGTATTGACACTATCGCAATATACTTNTAGCTTATTTAATGCTGACTAATAGAACAGCTGTTATACTTAGACTTAAGACTACCCTATGTAGCTTATTTAATGCTGACTAATAGAACAGCTGTTATACTTAGACTTAAGACTACCCTATGTAGCTTATTTAATGCTGACTAATAGAACAGCTGTTATACGATTCAGTTTTCATCATTGCAACTCTATCTTATACAACAACCATAATAAAAGGCTGCCGAAATAATCAATGACAATGTCGCAATATAGGGTCATGTTTCTTTCGACTTATCTTTGTATTGACACTATCGCAATATAGTGTCATGTTTTTTTCGACATATCTTTGTATTGACACTATCGCAATATAGTGTCATGTTTCTTTCGACTTATCTTTGTATTGACACTATCGCAATATAGTGTCATGTATTTTTTCGACTTATCTTTGTATTGACACTATCGCAATATAGTGTCATGTATTTTTCGACTTATCTTTGTATTGACACTATCGCAATATAGTGGTATGATTCTTTCCAATTGTCTTTGTATTGACACTATCGCAATATAGTGTCATGTATTTTTTCGACTTATCTTTGTATTGACACTATCGCAATAAAGTGGTATGATTCTTTCCAATTGTCTTTGTATTGGCAGTATTACTGGGACGGTGTCGTAGTTGTTAATTTGCTCGCCTCTAGTGCAGAATATCTTAGGTCCAAATCCTGGTGGGTTCAAAACAGACTATTACATTGGCATTCGCTTCTACTCCGTTCCGCAATGACACCCCATCCCATGTGTACTCTGTGTACAAAACACAGAGGTACAGTTGTTTTCATGAGCTAATAAACCGTAGATAAAACATTTAGTGCGCACGACGCGCTTCTCGATTAACCTTCAACAGTTCTACCTCCAAAAACATTGCATGCCAAAAATCAATTATTCTTGTACAATCACTCTGTCATGTCTTTATACAAATACATGCACAATTTAAAGACACTGGACCTTAACACAAAAAGTTCTGCACAGTACATGAATGTGTCTATAGACTGACGACAAGACAACAGAATACACTTCGAAACCAGTATACCCCTGTATGAGCAGATCGACATATCGACCCGCTATCACTATTCAAATCCAACTCAGTATGTTGGTATATCACAATAAGGGTAATAACAAAATTACCGACCGAGCAATCTTCTAAAGGGAAAGGCAAAACTCATAAGTCAACAAACAGACCAAATCAGTCAACAACCGGAAAACTGGGAAAACTGCATTGGCCCTGACTTGGACATGATCGTCTCGTGGAAATGTAATTTGTTTTCGCCACTAGGTGTTCAACAACGATCACTCGCATACTATATATTAACAATGTCGCAACTTGGTATTGTGACGGTTTCCATGGCTCAATCCGCAGTGCTGTTCAGTGGGTTCCAATATGGTGAATATATGATGACCTCTCAATTGGAGGTTGTCAGGTTATAATACAGAAAGCATCACCGTGAACCATAGAGGGCTAAAAGTGTTTGAAGAGTGTCACACTCTCTGTATATAAGGGTAATAACAAAATCACCGAACACCGAGCAATCTTCCAAAGAGAAAGGCAAAACTCATAAATCAACAAACAGGCAAAATCAGTCAACAACCGGAAAATTTGGAAAAAAGAGTAGGTGGTACAAAAGGTGCCTTAATGTTTTTCCATTGGAAGTCGATATTCATTGTCCATGTTGGCCCATCACACTAACATTTGTGAAGGGTTTATTAGATATTGCTGAACTCGTTCTCGTCTTGAAACTGTATGAAATATTTGCCATTGGACGTTAAGCAATTAACATGCAATCAGTCAATAATGGCTAAATTTAATATCATCATTTTTTTCAATTGTCTTTTTATTGAAAATATCGTCGTTGCGCTATTTCACTATTCCATTGCTCTATGGTCGAATTCAGACACGAAATTCCGAACAGAAACATAAATACCAGAGTTAATTTGTTATCTATAATAAGAGTACTTACTCATTAGACAGATCAATTGAACGCATGGGATTTCCAACACAACTTTTTTCTACTTTGAGAAACCAAGGGATAAACATGTGATATCAATTTGGATAAACAAGATAAAATCAGGGAATAAACAAACAAAAATAAACATGAAAAACAGAAGAAGAAGAAAAACCGTGCGTGTGAGAACAAGGATAGCAAAATTTATAAAAAAAAAATCATAAGTAAACAATAAGTAAATAATTTAAACATACATTATCCATGATACTACAAACACATACAATAAAACATCGATAGTAAAATAAGCAGATCAAGAAAGATAACTCGAATTTAGTAAATAAATGTATTGTATACACTTGCAATGCCATACTTAATAAATCGAAGCAACTAGCCAGGGTAACAATTTTAAAGGAGTTTATGTAAAAAAATATATTTCATTTATTTTTAATTGATGTTATTAATTGTGGACTGTTCCTTGTAATTGGTATTTTATTTTTGTCTTGAATAATTATAGTAAAGTAGGCCAAGCCATTACTATAAAACAAATGTAAGAAGCAATAATAAATAAACGATAGAGACAATCCAGAGCAACTGGTAACATAGGGTATACAAGACGGAGAAAAACAAAACAAGAACAACACAATATGTGTTGGACACCACTATACACACAAAAAACACAAGTAAGACATGCGCCTTCCTACAAATAAATGAAGGTAGAGACGAACCGAACATCAATTTTATGCAGAAATCGTAAAGGACGCCGCAACACAGAACTCATAATGTAAAGACACATAAAAGGAAAAATGTACAAACAGGGAAGTCATATTATTATAACGTTACATCAATCACTGATTGTGAGCGACGAAACTTAATCAAAGGCAGTGAGAAAGGGTGTGCTAGAAATCTGTATATTGCCAAAAGACCTCGCCATTTAAACTCAAATTGCGACAGTAAAACCGAGAATTTACGACGACAACATTTCAAATACAATACAGTTATTCCCTAAATATAATTACCCCAAACGTCACTATATTCAAAATCGTTTTTAACGAAAGAAACATTTTTTCAATTAATGAGTTTTCCTGTAAAGCATGGAAGCTTATAAGGGACATGAACCAAAATATAATATCGCGAGTGATTTAAAATTAAAAGTAAATTAAATCGTATACTGTTTTTCCAAAACAATGTCAATAGGAAATCCCCATGTAGCAAAATTTTGAATTAAGTAATTAAGGGTATAAAAATGAGTTATATATCTTCCGGTAAAGACAGACATTTTAATATTTGTGGAGTTTGAATTGATATCTAAATCATTTATTAATGAAAACTTCATAAAATATTTATCATTTTTCTATTCCTGTAGATATTGTGTATCGGCCATCAAATTATCTGTTTAGTTATCAACGGCATTAACATTGTCATTACTATAAGTTAACAGGAGAAAATAATGTGCATAGAAACCCTGTAAAACCCTCAGGGTTAAAAGAACTATAAATTATGAATAACCCACGAGTACAATCAAATGTTCTTTCACATATATATAGCTTTCCAGAACATGTTTAAATTACTATGATCTGTTAAAGTAAACGTTAGAGAAAACCGAAGGGACAATCAAGACAATACCACATTTGTCAAATAAATTAAATAAGCTGTCCATAGATAAATTGTTTTAAAGTAAATGAACATTGTCCTTGGTTGCGGATGGTTTTGTCCAACATTTCGTCTTTCCGTTCTTAGTTCCGTGTTGTGATGTCCGCTACGTGTTCCACATAAAAACGATGTTCGGTTCGTCGTTACCCACAGTTTGTTATGTTATTTGTGTTTGTTTGCGCATAGTGGTGCCAAACAAGTCTTGACAATATGATTAGCATGGCGGGTGTATTATAAGAGGCAGGAACTGCTTATCCTTCGCGAGCACCTGGGATCACGCTCGGTTTTGGTGTTTGTCTTTGTCTTACTTCTTGTGTACGCAATGACGAACTACACTGACATTACCAAAAGCCTGTGGTGATCCCAAGCGAAGGGTAAGCAGTTCATGTTTCTCATCAGACATCCGCCATAGTAAAGTTATGTTAATATCCTGTATGTGATAGAGGAAAGATAACAATCTACTTGAAACGGAAAAGATCCATTGCTGTTCGAGTTAAATTAGTATGTTCGTTAACACCTGTCGACGCATTCGAGAATAGAATTTTTAATCAATTTTGAATTGATTCAAATCTATAAAGTTTGATAAGTGTATCCTAAAGACAAAAAACTAGAAAAATAATAAGTACATTTTACTTACAAACAGTAAAAACAACAGTCCTCAAGTTGTTGTTTCAAAAGTTCTGATACATATGATCCCTATAATTCTGTAATTATCTGTCCTTTAACATATACATTTTAATAAAAGAATGTCCAGCAATCTACGATATAAATATTTAGTTTTATATACAGTTAAGTATAAAATCAATCTGTTAGACTTTGGAACTTTTCCGACAATGTGCTGTTTTTTTTGTTTTTTGTTTTTTCTTGTTTTGTTTTTGTTTTGTTTTGTTTTGTTTTTTTCATTTTATTCTCAAACATTCTAAGTAACATGTTAACATGAACATCAAATATGTATTGGCTAAATGAAATACAGCAAAACATTTCTTTGTGACTGCGTGCTTACATTGAAGAGTGTAAAAAAATATGTACTCCCTTTAGGTGTCTAACCACGAATTCACCAATCAGAGCTTAGACTGTAGTAGTCTCTCTTAAAGAAAAAAAGTTCCTTTCACTTTGTAGTGAAAATACAGAATGGAATGGAATCATAAAAATTTATAATTGAAGTTAAATATATAAGGATTATTTTAAGCCCATATTTGATGGATTGAGTTTTATTTTAATAACTCTATGACGGATTTGATGCATGACCTATAAATACTGAATTTCTGGGGGGGGGGGGCTATTTTTGATCATTTTTAGAGTAGGTATTTTCCATTGCCTGGCATTTCATTGCAAGATTATAAATATGGCCTGATATTTTGACAGAACGTAGTACGTTTCAGAAAATAGATGGTGTTGGAAAGATAAAATAGCCAGGTAGGCTCGAAAAAGCACAAATTTAATAGAAAATGTTATAGAAATTAATTAGTGGTTTTACACCTTAGTATTAAAGAGAAATCACGAGGGATTAGCTGCGGTTGTTGTTGTACCAACGCGTACTGATGCGTATAATAATAGTCTTCTTTAAAATGTAAATAACTCAGTGTTAATTTTAAAATTGAAGGCACATGATAGTATGCGAGTACATAATTAATTAAATGAAAAGTAAGGGACATATTATTAAGTTTTCAAGTATTAAGTATTATTTTTTAAGTACATTTCAATATTTTCTACTGGACAAACTACATTACTTCCAGAAATTAGTTGCATGTTAATCGGGATTCGTGTTTGTTGATGACAACAATAAATCTATTTTATTGAACATATGCTAGAAGCATATAACCAACGACATGGAAAACCGAAAAAAAAACCTCAGAATATCAACACAGGAATGAAGAAGTACATTTATGATCAGATAGAAGTTCCTATTCCCAATAAAACTATTTAAGATGATATTTAATTTCATTTTAGTATTTCTGAGGCATGGTAACAACAAACATCCGTTTGACTTATGGCGAATATTGTCACGACTTTGCTTGCAAAACTTCATACGACACAATAAGCTGATCAACAATTAAATGAATTGTTGACAATAGCTAATTAAAGGACGGGAAATTATTGAATGACGGGCAACCATCATTGATTTAATACATCAATGTGCCACCAGCAGTGTCATTAATCAATTTTACCATCTGTTTATCAAGATGAAAAGGTTATAATCGTCTTTACCATCCCAAGAAAGTCATAACATACAGTCAAATCTGTATTAAGAGGTCATCTTTGTGACAAAGAAAAGTGGTCTCTTAAAATTGGCTCTATTCATGTGAAATTTTCTATGACAGGACAGGAAAAAGAAGACATTGTAATACAGGTGACTGTTTAATACAGGTGACCACATGAGTTGGAATGCCTATAATGTGTAGATGGAATAAAATTATAAGCTATGAATCAAACAACGGAAAATAAATCGAAAGGGAATTTTCAATTATCATTCTTTTGTATTTATGCTTTGAATCAAGTAATGTATTTATATATGGGTGCCACATTGGCGGGAATATCACAACTGTACTGGCGTGAAGAGCGTCGTCGCTTACAACATTAACAAAACTTATTGAAATAACATGATCTTCTTCTTGATCTTGATTGGATACGATGTTACGTCTGGAGACATTATTACATCGCACGTGCGTCAATGTTTACATATTACTGCCCCNCCCCCCCACTTACTATATCAGCGAATGAGTTAGCTGGTTCCTCCGCAGATTGAATCTTGTTGATGATGTCTGGCGGTAGAATGTTCCAATCTTTGTGCTCGGGAGGAAGCTGAATTTCAGTATATCGGTCTTGGCTGGAAGTCTAAGATAATGTCGACTATGCATGTTCTTAGTTGTTCTTAATGGGCGTTGAGGGTTATCAGTTGGAATGTCGACTAGATGATGTACTTCTTTACAAAATAATATTAACCTGTTCTGTTTTCTTATTCTTTTAGTGGTCCTAATTTTGTCTGTTTAAGTATAGTTGTCATACTGCCTGGTTCATAGTTGTAGTTTGATGTAATAAATCTAGCAGCCCTTTTCTGAACTTTTTTCAGTTTTTCTTGTAGGAAAGATTGATGTGGGTCCCAAGCTGCGCTGGGATATTCTAAGAGAGGTCGAATGAGTCCTTGATATGCCTGTAGCTTAACTTCCATGGGGCATGATGACAGATTCCTTTCTTTTTAATAATCCCAGGGTTCTATAGGATTTGTTACATATTTCCTCTATGTGTTTCCTCCAATGTAAGTCGTTCGTGATGTTCACTCCAAGATATTTTATTGATGTTAGAAATTCCAGTTCTGTGCCTTTTAGAGTATATTTATATTCTATGGATACCGCTTTACCTCTTTACAAATTAACATTAAAGGATAACAATTATAATATATGTATCAGTTCAATAAACGAAGATTTTAATACTTTAATCATTAAACGTTGTGTATTGTCAGTCTTGAAACATGCCTTTCAACGGATGGATCAGATTTCGACCCAGTATATTCTAAAGGCTGTAGTTTTTTTTTTTATCTAATCAACGCTCCATTTCCTATTCGTTTAATACAATATACAACATTATGAAATATTAAGTAATGCAATGAAATCATATTCCAAACCAGTAAAGTGAGTGGTATTGTATTTATGTTGTAGGGGGATCAATGTTGCATCTTTCTATGATTTTTCTATAGGATTGTGAAACTGGTCTGCCAGTGGGGGATTTTTTGTTTTTCTATAGGATTGTGAAACTGTTCTGCCAGTGGGGGATTTTTCGTTTTTCTATTGGATTTTGAAACTGTTCTGCCAGTAGGGGATTTTTTGTTTTTCTATAGGATTTTGAAACTGTTCTGCCAGTGGGGGATTTTTTGTTTTTCTATTGGATTTTGAAACTGTTCTGCCAGTGGGGGATATTTTGTTTTTCTATTGGAGTTTGAAACTGTTCTGCCCGTGGGGTATTTTTTGTTTTTCTATAGGATTTTGAAACTGTTCTGCCAGTGGGGTATTTTTTGTTTTTCATTTTATTACACAAATCATTGATGGACTTTTTTCAACCTACCTAGTCCTTGTTGCGCCTGGCGGCACATAGGGCAAGGACTAGAGCTTTCCACTCTCCTCTATCCTGAGCTTTCTTCTCTATTTCTCCCCAGTTTGAGTCCATTTCCTTTAGCTCTGCCTCCACAGTTCGCTTCCAAGTTGTCTTTGGGCGGCCCTTCTTTCTTTTCCCTTCTGGTGTCCATGTTAAAAATTGATGGACTTGGGGTATGATTAATCATTTATCGACAACCTTCATTTTCTGGAACTGCTTCCAGATTGGAAATTTGGCGGCGTAATTTATTAGAAAGACATGCTATTCGACCTTCCTAAAATTCACTTTCAACCTTTATAATTGGTGTATTGGATTCATTGCTGCTAATTTTAAATTGTAAGTCTCTAAGAGTTGTTTTTGATCAGAATAGTTAATCTTAAAACCTTGAATAAATCCATCATGTAATATTTTAGCCGCAAGCATATAATAATTATGATATTCATTTAAAGAGACTTATATTTTGTCTATTTTAACTATAGAGTATTCTAAATTACAAAGCTACATCAAACCAATGATTTGCCCGAAAAGAAATACAATTTTACAATTTTCTAAATTATTGGTCATTTCATTTCCAATCCGTAGTGGTTTTAGGTTAAATCGTGATAGTTTTGGTGCATTATATATAGGATCGTCAATACGTTGAAAACTTTGTGTAAAATTGACAAATTTATATACACTCCGACAAAAGTTAAGCACCACCCTATATTTTTATCGATATATTTTTTTACATCAATACTGTTAAAACAATAAAATAGATATCACCATTTTTCTTACACTTCTTAAAAGACTATACCAAGGGCTCTAACATTACCAACCTACGAAGTATTTATCATCCTGAAAGACGTGACTATGACGTGACAAAAATGAGGTTCAAAACAGGCGCTGGAAAAACGTAAAACCAGTTTTTCTTTGATGGAAGTTTTTAACATTGCATTAAAATGCAGAGTCTTCAGATTTTAAGAACTTTTAAATGGATCTATTGTGCATATGTGTAAGACATATAGGGTCTAACACCGGGAGAGGTGCAAGATAGTAAAATCTGTGACACCCGAGGGTAAGATTTAAATCGTATCGGACGAGGCTTGTCCGAGTCTGATACGATTTAAATCTTACCCGAGGGTGTCACAGAATTTACTATCTTGCACCTNGGAACTGTTGCCACTCCTGTAAGATAGCAGTTCTTAATTCGTCAATATTTAGACATTTTGGATTGCGTTGGTTAATTTTTCGGCCAATAAAGGCCCATACATGCTCTATAGGGTTCATGTCTGGAGACATCGCAGGCCATGGAATTGTCTGAACAGCCTCT
>MJUT01000556.1:218147-229413 GCA_002080005.1 Gigantidas platifrons
GGGTGTCACAGAATTTACTATCTTGCACCTTTTACGGTGTTTGACTCTTTTTCTCACCCCTTTCTACCGTGTCAATGTTTGTTTACATTTTGTGTAGTTTTGGCGCATTAATTTGCGAACCGTATCACAGGACCAAAATGCCACGTAATAAAATAAAACAAGATTTTCATTTTACAGCATTAAAGAGGTTCAATATAATAAAGTTAACAAACTTGTGATAGATTCTACAATAACAAAATCTTACACCTTTTACGATGTTTGCCCCTTTTTCTCATCTCTTTCTATCGTGTCAATATTTGTTTACGTTGAGAAAATATATAGAGTGCTCTCTCTTGTTCGGTAACTAACGTATCTAACGTAAATAAAAACAAATACCTCCTTTTTCACCAACGTCAAACAACGTTTTTACAGGCATTTATGGCGGTTGTAGTAGCATTTATATAATATATTTATTATTGTGAAATACATTTAAAATACTGCCAAGACACTATAAATCGACAATTTAATTCAACAATGGAAAACAATTTTGCGGGAAAAACGGCGTGTAGCTTGTCTTACCCTGGAGCCGGGGCAAGATAGAAAAATCTTTTTCATCTAAATTAATGGACTACTTTATCCAAGGGGTGAGAAATAAAAATCAATAACGAGTATATCCACCGCGTTTATTGTGAAGTTCTGTAACACGTCTCGTCATGCTTCATACAAGACGCCTAAACCGTTCTTGGGGGAACTGTTGCCACTCCTGTAAGATAGCAGTTCTTAATTCGTCAATATTTAGACATTTTGGATTGCGTTGGTTAATTTTTCGGCCAATAAAGTCCCATACATGCTCTATAGGGTTCATGTCTGGAGACATCGCAGGCCATGGAATTGTCTGAACAGCCTCTTGCTGTTAAAAAATGTACAATTCGGCCTCTATGTGGCCTAGCGTTGTCGTCGATGAACATTGGCCTGTCAGCCAACGCATGATTGTCGAAATGGGGGACTACGCGTGGAGCGAACACTTTGTCACGGTATTTTGGCCTGTCAGATTACCATCAAGAATGTACAAGTCCAACTTACAGTCAAAGGAAAAACAACCACAGACAGTTACACCCCACCCCCAAAAGCAGTTGTGCAAAAAAATGTGGTTGTCCTGAAATGAAGTGTTTTGCTGGCGCCAAACCCTTGCACGACCGTCGGTAGGGCGTAACAAAAAACCACTTTCATCAGACCAGTGGACCCGTCTCCATGTGCGAATAGTCCACCCCAAATGATCATGTGACCAGTCAAATCGAGCATGGCGATGACGTAATGTCAACTGTGGACGTTTTATGGGTCGTCGCGCTCGCATTCCCTGATGGTGGAGGCGTTTGATTACAGTGCGTGTGCTAATGTGGCCTCCAAACGCTAGATTACCACGAAGTGCACCAGCTGTACTGAACGGCCGTTGCCGCGCCCGTCTGGATATGAGCCGGTCCTCTATCGGCGTCGTTTTGCGAGGTCTACCTGCACGTGGACGGTCAGTAACATTCCCCGTTTGACGAAAACGCTGCATCAGTCGTACAATGATGGAATGGTTAACCCTGAAGTGGTCTGCCACCCTTCTATGGCTAAAACCACCGTTATGCATGCCAACAGCTTGCCACCTTTCTGGTATGGTTAATTTTCGCCGCACCATACCAAACCAATAGAAAATGAAACTTAAAACTCTACACACACAAAAATCAGCTTTCGTTCGCAAATACAAATGTTGAAAAGTACACGTGGCACTTTACACACCCTGTCATATACACATAAATAAAAATCGACCAATAACCTGTTTCACAGGTAATTAGGTATGTGTGTACAGGTAACGAAAACAGCAAACCGATTTGAAATAAGTTCATTATTAGAAAAGATATTATTGAAACAAGTCAGATGGTGCTTAACTTTGTCGGACTGTATATATACAACTGATAGAACAAAACTGTTGGATATGTAGTTACACGTTATAAAACTGTTGCGATATACATTTACAGCTACAATAAAGACATGACCTGTATGGGTTCGTTGGTATACGATTCATCTCAATACTGCGAACACTGTGAGCACCATTTGCTCTCCATTCCAACCATAAGAAAATCAATATTGGACCAAGAACGTCTTAAATTTTGTGACACTGTTAATCTGAACTACTTTTCAGACATTTATACCTTATCAAATAGTACATACGAAATTGCACATGATAATGGACATACGTGAATATGTAAGACATAATAGTGTCCTGTGAAATTGTGTCTGGTTGTGTTATATTTGTAATGAAAAACCTTACACAGACAGAATGAAGTCATCGCTGTGCTTTATTCCGTCCTCGGACTTTATCATAAGAGACAATTGTAAGGGCGGACACTATTTAATGTTACAAATACAATTCTCCTAGTAAATGTGGATGTTTATCAATCTAATTTTATTTGCATAGTTATAACTGACATACATTTATGCTTAGCATCGCAAATGTGATTTAAGAAAAGGTTGATGAAACCAAAGGGGTAATCAGAAGCCGTAGATCGAAGAAAATGACCAAAGGGGTCATCAGAAGCCGTAGATCGAAGAAAATGACCAAAGTAAAAAGGACAAACAATTATCTATAAAAAAAACAACACTACAGAGTAACCAGCTGTAGATTGACCATTGTATTGTCTTTCTTTCTATGATGTCCGGCTTCTCAATACTACTTTGGTATATTCATACTTGTCTTATCACAGTGTTTATGATACTCGTGTTTATAAACAGAGCTTACTAACTACCTATAGGAATATATCACATGCATAATAAGAAAGAAATTAAACTATTAAATATGAAAAAATTATGCATCGATGGCCAAATATAGTATACTACACATTCACACAAAATTGTGAAACAGCATTGAAGCCAAACCATAGATTTCTATCAGTATTAATTATATAGTGTAGCATTCACGAACAATGGGGGTTGAATATTTAGATGCTAATAGTTTTTAAAAAAAATCATGCATGCTATTACATTAATATTTATATATATTAAGAACATTCAGGAAAGACAAATTCATATCTCACTTAAAATTTGGAACCAAGTAATAAACCAATGATGTTTAAGCAGGATAGCTAAACTTGACTATTGTTACCCATTCTTAAGCAGGATAGCTAAACTTGACTATTGTTACCCATTCTTAAAGGAGATGGACCTTAGTTTTAATCAATTACATTATTCTGGGACTAAATTTCAAGCATAAGTAAGTCAATATTTCTTACATTTCCATTTCCAAGAAAATACATATGTTGACATGTCTGGGTTTTTTTTTACATAAATATCTGCTATGTGTAAAAAGAAAAGAGGGTAGTCTTAAAAATATCTTGAGATGCGATGAACTGTCGACATGGAAAACCACTTCCGGTTTACTGCTAGACCAAGAGTATTAACTCTTACACTTAGTGTTTGGGTACCACTAACTACAGGGTAAAGGGGATCGTCACATTTACTGTTAAGCTGAATGTTACTGACTTGTTCCCGATTGATTACCAGTTACTACAGTGCCATCAATGAGTATCATGCTATTATTTTACAAACATATTGATATTTTAAAGTATTGAAAACAACGTGAATGGAAAAACAAGACCTACTTGTCAATGATAAAGATCATAAGTTATTCTCACTGAAATAAATCACTTCCTGGTAGAATTGATTCACGTTTTTGAAATTCATCACATTTTCGATACATTATACTCAAATTTCACTTAAATAGACTATTGAACCTTGAATATAAGAGGAAGCTATGCGTGACTAGAAATAACTGTGCTCGGGGTTTTATTTTAAATGAAACTTTCAAATTTTTTTAAACAAGTAGATTAATGAGAACAATAATCAACAAAAGGTTGCATACTTGTTGTTTAAAAATCAACAAATTATTGTCTGCCAGAGTTATATTTTTTTGTTAATTGAATAAACTGGAAAATGTGGTTACTAAAGATTGAAAACAAATATCGGTAACAAGTACAAATTAACATCATAATATAGATGGTTTTATGTTACCTGGTTCTTTGTTTATGAGAGCAGTGTGTTTCGCAAATCATTCGGTGATTTTTTTTATATTTTAATTTTCATCAAAGTCATTTAGTGAATAGCTGAAATACTGTTAAAGTTGGCGTTAAACACCAATCAATCAATCAATCAATCATTTAGTTGAAGTTAATGTCTTTAAGTGCCTGGATGTCACGATTTAGTATTTATTTTGATCCTTTTGCACAATAACAAAAATAGAATATAATCCAATGTAGTGTTAGTGACAATGTTGTATTTATCTCTTTGTGATCTTTAATTAGTGGAGCAGGAACTGCTTACCTCTTCCGGAGTACCTGAGTGCGCCCTCATTTTTGTGGGGTTAGTGTTGCTCAATCATTAGTTTTCTGTGTAGCATTTTGTCGGCCATTATGTGTCTATTTGTCTTTTTGTCTTTTGGCCATTGTATGGTCTGTCCTTCGATTTACGACATTTGGTTGTGCCTTTGGTATCTTCAAAAATTGTCTTAAAAGTAAACTATTAATCGGATGAAATCTTTCGAATTAAAAAAGAATGATATGCTCAGACCGCCACGCATGAGCTTACTCAGAAGTTCATACAGCGTTCTACACTTCTTCAAGTACAGAGAAATGTTATCATTGACTCATCACAAGCGTATTTTCTAAATGTTTCAAGTTAATGGGTTAGGGCAGGGGTTATGGTGTTTAACGCCACTTTCTGATCTGTCGTAAGTCACTGACAAATTTTATCAAGTGATGATGTATCGAGCACACCTCGACTGAACGGTATTCGAACAATTTTAGTGGTGATGTCACCGTGATCAATACAACATATGGGGACGGCGATCGGCATCGCGCGGGGGCGGTGATTTTGAAGCGGCAGAAAGCAGGTATGTTTGCATTCTCAGGCATATTCTATTTGTATTTACTTAGATTGGACTGCAAGAAGTATATAACGGAACTTTAGGGTTAATTAGGAACTAATGTAGTCCAATTTCCATGCACAATACGCCCCGGAAATATACAAACACTCCAGGAAAATACGACAGGGGAGAGTATTCAGACAGTGTTAGCTGGTACTTTACTCGATTTGGCACTCCTACACGATTTAAGCCCATCATTTTTACTCCAACAAATACGTTAACAATGGGAAAGGTTCATGTATCCTCAAAACCCTGTGAAAACCTGGTTTAACATTGTTTTCGATAACAACATCATGTTGTGTAGGGGGACGACGATGTATCCTATGGGGACGAGGATCTTTTTTTTTAATCAACGTTTTTATTATTCTCGGGAAGTATTGGTAACACATTTTCAAGTTACAAATTGACGTAATTTACAGGCTGATCACAATATCGAATAAAAACAATATAAGACAGCAAAAAAAAGAAAAAAACGAGATTAATCCGATTATTGTACTCCGTCTCCGAGGGCAAGGGGATATACGGTTTAATATGTGTCTGTCCGTCTACGGGGCCCGTATGAACTGGGATTAACTCGGGTGTCTCGAAGGGTGAGTCGTTCCCCGTTCTTGGTAGGTGCTAGACTATAACATGATGTACTAAATAAAGTATAAAATGTGTTCCAAACCTATCAAAATAAATTAAGAAACTTCCATGACAATTCTACAGAAAAGGCATTGATCAATAGAAATGCCATAAACAAGAAGAACGTAGAAAGTATGCTATAGAAAAAAGGTGACAACAAAACTCCGAACACGATCAAAGGGGAACGCCATTTTACAACTTTTACAAATCGAAAGGCAATTTTTCAGCTATATCGGACGACCAGTTTTAGTGGTGGAGGAAGCCGGAGTGCCCGGAGAGAACCACCGACCATGGGCAAGTAACTGGTAAACTTTATCACATACAAGTCTATATGTATTAGTAGTAACACAGAGATATGAAATACATTATTTTAATTGTTTTAAAAGAATGTTGCGCTCATTTGTGGAAAATGTAGGCTGTTGATTTACATGTGAATGAAGGTTTCAGATGTCTATTCCTAGTCAGGAATATGAGGATTGACCTCAGTTGTTTCTTGGGTGACTTGGATTTGCCTTTCGATTTGTAAAATGGCGTTCCCCTTTGATCGTGTTCGGAGTTTTGTAGAATTTTAGTGGTGATGTGCACTGATTGTATTAGAGGTAGTTGTAAATTCAGCTACCATACGATTAGTACAACGACGACCCCTTAACTTAAAGTAGTATGTACATTTACATTTGTTTACTAGACGAATGTCAAACTCTTGAACTTCAACAAATACTATTCTGTCTAGATGAAAAATATAACTCTTAAAGATCAACCATATTGTAATTGAACTCTTATTGTGTGTTAATCTGTATTTAGATGGTATTTTGATATTGTGGAAGGAGCTTCATATTCGGTCGAATGGATGATATTTGACAATAATAATATTTTTTGTTTCGTTACATATTTTAAAGCATACACTATTACATTGTAAAAAAATTGGAGTGACGTCAAAGAAAGGATACTTTCGGATCGAATTATGATAACATTCTGTGACGTCATACATAAAATCTTCAATAAACGGGATTTTTTTTATGACCCCGTAATTTGATAGGAAGTGCGATAGTAGGCCATATCAAATGTGCAGCCCGATAATATAATTATTAACTGTAAAGATCAAAGGAAATCTAGAAATAGCTGTAAACATACTTACTTGAAAAACAGGGAAATTATTTACTTTATATTGTTATATTTCACGAATTTACTAGATTAAAAATGATTGAAATAGTGCATTAATATTAATTTTATATGTTAGTTTTAATCCTACAGTCGTGGAAAAACTTTAGGTCATATCATGCCTGATTGTGACTTTTTCCTTAACATGATTGCTAGCTTAGTACTTCGCTATTATTCCAAGGGGTTAATTTCTGTCCCTCCCTCAATACCAGAAATTCAACCGTCATTAGTCATGTTTGATCCTGCCTTTTCGTTCGGGTCTAGCTCCAGTTTGTTAAGGTTTGATCCTGCCTTTTCGTTCGGGTCTAACTCCAGTTTGCTAAGACTCATTATATATGTAACAAGTGTTTTAATAAAATATTATTGTGTTGTTAAAGAAAAGACTGTGCGACTTTGATGAATACACTTTTTGCTTGTACATTGCATTAATTTTCACTAATTTTCTTTAGTTGACTCATTTTATCACATCCCAAATTACTATGGAATTTACAGTAGTATAGTAATTAGGTCATCTGGTCCAAGCGGGGATGTCTGTATTTGTGTCAATCGAAAATCAAAGATGGCCACCACCGTAGGGAATATTTCCAATGTTTTTCTCTTTTCCCAATTGTAACTTTATCAATAAATTATTTGTTTGTGATGTTGACCTTATTTCTATCAAATAAATCAATATCTTTTTGACATCCAGTTGTGTTGAAGACTTCGGGGTACTTGATGAAGTTTATTCCAGAAACGTGTCGTACGTACTAAATGTTTTATCTACGTTTTTATCTATATTTATTTCTGGTTTGGAAGGCTGGACGTCGGCAGCCATTTTGAATTATAATCCAGTTTCCCCATGGGATATAAATATATTTGATTCCATGGATGCAAAATATATCATTTGCAGTTAACAAATATTTCTATGTGTTGATTATCAGCAGCAATAAATTGTTATAAAGAGAGCAGTTTTAATAAATATATGATTATGTCTGAAATATTTTGATATACCAATAAAAAAAAAACTCCATTCCTTTTATGAGAAGCACAGCCAAGATGTTTAAATTGTATTTCCCAGCAATATTAAAACATTTATATAAGAAGCAACTAATAATATCAGCTGTTTTTTTTTTTTTTTTTTTATCTTCATTGATTTTGTACTCAGTCCGCTTGTTCCCTACCTGTTTCGAATTTAATACCGCTGAAGAACTAAAACACAGAGATGTGCATCTGGTGTATTAAATTAGCATATCTGTAATGAGTAGCTGCGATGAATAAATAATAATGTACTGCATACTTAGTAAGATTTGTTTTCTTTTTCTTTATTTCTATTTTCTTCTTCTTTTTTTTTATTTCCCCCTCAATTTTTCCTATGAAGTATGACCTTCAAAAACATCTCGAATGCATTTTTAACAGACATTATTGTGGCAGTTGACGCATGAAAAGTGTTTCGACTCTGATCTACAATAAGATGCAATGAAATACAAGTGCTTTCGCACGCAGTGACATATATATATATATATATACTGCCGGCCAAAAGAAAGGATACACTATTGTAATCAATAAATATAATTATATATTTGATCAAAAATACATTTTGTATACATATACAGCATTCAACATGTTTCATTCAAATAATGTCAAGACATTTTGTTCCAAAAACAACAAATGTTCCTTTAATATCCAATGAAAGTGCGGTGGTCGAAAAAAAACGCAATATCAAAAACAGCAAAATACAGTCATTTCGCTTACTCTACACAAAAACACCATTAAAATCAATATTTGTTGTGTCTACCTAGGAAATTGATGACAGCTTGTAGACGGCGTCTCATAGACATGACAACCCTCGAAATAACGGCCTGTGGCATATTGTTCCAATCGTCCTGATGAGCCTGACGGAGTTGGACCAAGTTCTGAGATTTTTGTTCTCTATTGCGAACACGGCGGTTCAATTCGTCCCAGATATGCTCAATTGGATTGAGGTCAGGTGACTTTGAAGACCAAGGTACAACATCGATGTTCTGTTGCTGCAGAAATGCTTGAGTGATACGGGCTGTATGCGGTCGGGCATTATCGTGTTGAAAGGTAATGCCAGGTCCATTCTGGTTGAGGAAGTTTACGACCTCAGTAGCCAAGATATTGTCTCTATGCCTAACAGCGGTAAAATTACCTTCAACGAATACAAGATTGGTCCTTCGACGCGCAGTAATCCCGCCCCATATCATTACACTTCCGCCTCCAAAGCGATCGTGTTCCTGAACACAACTGTCGGCGAATCTCTCATTTTGCCTGCGATAAAACCGGGCTCGTCCGTCGGAATGAAGCAACGTAAAACGAGATTCATCAGAGAATAGTATATGACTCCATTCGTTATTAAGTCTCCAGCGAAGACGAGCTCGGCGCCATCTTACGCGTTCCTGTCTATGACGCTGAGTCAGTATTAGTCCTTTGTACGGTCGTCTACAGCGAAGATCAACAGAACGGAGTCTCCGGCGGATAGTCCTAGCACTGACGTGTCGTCCCTGGACAACATGTGTTGATGACGTAGCAGGCAGGAAGCGATTTCGTAAATGATGTAAACGGATAAATCTGTCATCTGCAGGAGAAGTCACTTTTGGGCGACCGGAACGAGGTCTATCCTTTGATGATCCAGTATGTTGAAAACGTTGACGAAGACGATATATCGCAACACGTTTACCGCCAACAGCTCTTGCCACAGCGGTAACGTTCATGTTGGCCTGCAACATACCCAAGGCACGTTCTCTCAACTCCGGTGAAAGTCGGGGCATTACCTTCAATTTCAATGAATTTCTGATGAACGTTGCTTTGTCAATGGTTTAAATTTCCGATTGACAACAAAGGTGTGAAATTACAGGTAGCGGGAAAAACTGCACGTGCAAAGCAGGCGAAATTGAACTTTAAATGTTTAACACGACACACTTCATTGTCGGGTAAAAAATATATAATCAATTTAAATCCCTACTAAAGGTAGGTATATGTGCAAAATATTAATCAAAATATTAATATATAAAATAAATAAATAAAAATTAAAAGTGTATCCTTTCTTTTGGCCGCCAGTATATATATGTTAGCAGTATCTGACCTTTATTTGACGTGCTTACGTGACAGACATTATTTATTCAAATTCTCGAAAGTCTCGTAACAATTAATTTCTATAAAGACGGGAAAGTTTCCGAATAGCAAACAATAACGATCAAATATCATTTTTTTTCCAACGTAAATTAAACGATACGCACATTTTAATTGCTGAAATTAAATAGGTCATTGAAATTATAACGAGGTTCTTTAGTGGATTACTCCACAACTTAAGTAAATAAATATAGTGTTTACAGAAACAAAACCTGATGAATTTGAACGCTTCAATCCATTTGTAATATCCAGTGTTGATTAATTAATCAATGTAGCCATTGTTGATTGCGATTGGTTCTAACAGAGATGTGACACACATTAAGTAAAAAGACTATTAAACGGATAATAATTTATTATTCATAATTGGTAGTTGTTATGTAATGATTGTATCAGAATAAGCGTGAACTAGTATGTAGATTTCATACTTTCGTAATCAACATATTACCGATTTCTCCAATTATACATAGCGGGAAAATGTCTTGTTTGAACCAATTTAGTATAATTGTCAGTGGATAATGAGGGCAATTATTATATATTGTATATGTTTTATTCATTATATATATATGTGTAATAATGTCGATGGATATACCAATGTCAAATAATAACCGCTTTCACTTCCATTCTCCTAAGATTAAGTATAAAAAGGAAGAGAGAGGACGAAAAATGAAAGTGGAAAAAGGAAATGTGTTTGTCAATGTTTTTCTGTTAAATAAATCTTATAAACGTTGGCAGCTTGCAGATACAGAGGAAGAGTTCCTCCATGCAGCGGAGTTTGGAGATATCCCAACGGTAAAACGGATACTACTGGACAACCCAAGCTTGAATGCGGACTGCATAGATGCCCTGGGACGTACTGCTTTACGACTTGCCGTCAAAAATGAACACCTGGAGGTAAGCTTTTTATATAACTTCCTCATTATATAATTGTCGTTTATTTGTGTATTGTACTACTTTGTAAGTCAAATTGTAGGATTTTAAGCTTATGTGTGAACTATTATAATTTCAATGGTATGTTCAGTGTATCAATTTTGTTTATCAAAAATCAAAAACAAAATATCATACACACTGTGGAAATCTCGTTAATTTGTTCACCAGACTCTTAATCCAACAAATTTTAGACAGGATCTCGTTCCATTTATATTTATTTATTATTAGGCGGATGTCGTAATATGTGAACTTTTTAAGTAGCGTCTAGATCTTTAGTTTTATGTGTATTCTGTTGGCCATTGTGTTGTCTGTTCTTCTTCGATATACGGATTCTGATTACCCCTTCAACCTCTTCTAGATGGAATACTATACTTTGTGTTACCCTTTCAAAGTCACGTATTTTTTAAAGTTCCGGAAATGATAATTACAACATATACATAAGTACTTGTGTCTAATTAAAGTGCATTTGACAGATTCTATCCACTTAAA
>MJUT01000558.1:8679-29047 GCA_002080005.1 Gigantidas platifrons
GCAGAAGTTTGTTATCCTGTGTAGGCCTTCTGAGGTCTTCTTCCCTCAGACATAGGTGACCTTAGCAGAAGTTTGTTATCCTGTGTAGGCCTTTTGTTTTTCTTGCTACCAAAGACCTTTAAATTGCATAGCGTACCTGATGAAGGTTGTTACAGAAACGTTTCTTGTGTACTATATTTGATATCTACATTTTTATTATTAAAATACATTATGAAATTTCATGTAGTTTTCAAATCTTTAATGAATACTTTATCTGATTATTCCTTCATATTCCACAATGAATATTATACATTTATTGGATGCTGGTGAGGGAAATATGAAAATGTATTCAACCAAGAGTATCATATTGCCCGAGGGGAATATGATACTCCTGAGTGAATAAATGTTCTTATCATATACTTGTAGATGATAAAACTAAAATTTTACCCTGTAATAAAACTTTGAGTTTTGTTTAGAATAATAAGAGGAGTCATGTTTATTTCACCCAGTTTCACAAGAATGGTCCAAGCGGGCTGATAAAGCAAGTTTATTAACTGCTTCCGGAATGTTATTACATACCTTTCCATCAATGTCCGTAAGTTCACTTCGTGAATTCCCGGAAAACTGTGCTTACAGACACGGCGAATTCAATTGTCAATTTCTCTCTTATGATATTGAAAGTGCTTAAGAAACGTGCATTTATTGGATTTGTATATTAAAACAATGATTTTCTTGTTCTATCACTATATGTACAATCAATTATTTCCTCTGTTGAAGTAAATGATAAACATATTATAACATGTCATTTTTCATATCATATCAGCCCTCGTTCATATATCATCCCTTGAGCTTATCGGCTCTCGGACTGATAAAGGGTATGATATGAAAAATGCCATGTAATAATCTATGTTTATTATACCTCATATATGAATTACCGTAAATAGATTAATTTGATTGGACAAAGGGTAAAAATCAGAACACGTGATCACACAGGACAAAAATCATCTTCCGTGAAATAAATATCATATTCCACCACTTCGGAAGCCTCGCGGGTTTTCCCGCCATAGTTATCGTTCTTTGACAGGAAAACGTCAGAGGCACTCGAAACGTATCATTTGCAGGCAACCGTTACAGTGTGGTTTTTAAATATCTGAGACAACGCTCCAGTGGACTTAGAATATCTTTGCCAGCAGTATTTTACATATATGTGTTTTCTTGGTTTCATTCGGTATAATAAAACATCTATAGCATGCTAGTGAGGGAAATATGAATATTTATTCACCCAAGAATATAATATTGCCCGAGGGAAATATGATACTCTTGGGTGAATAATTTATACTTATTGACTGGGTATGAGGGGAATAGTAAGTTTATTGACCCCGAGATATCAACTATTGCCCGAGGCGAAGCCAAGGGCAATAGTTGGTATCAAGGGGTCAATAAACTTACTATTCCCCGAATATCTAGTTAATAAGTGTGTTATTATACCGAAAGAGAAACTGACAACGCAGGTCACACAAGACGAAGAAAAAAAAACACAATACAATATGTGTTGGACACCACTATACACAAACAAATACAAATAAGACATGAGCCCTCCTACAAACAACAGATTTGTTTATGAATAAATAATTGTAAAATAATGTATTAAAATGTTACAATAATATTTCTGGATGGTTTTCCATACGACTCTCTCAACCTAAGACATCTACAATTTTTCGAACCCAGTGAATGCAGTGAACGGCAACGACTTATATTTAATGTAATATGTCTAAATAAAGCATCCATGTTATTTACAAATTAAAACTCGTCTATGAGTGTGTATGTGACTTCTCTTCGTTTAAATAAAAAATTTAATTCTCGTTCATATTATCGAAAAGAATAAATAAATACAGCGGTTATTTATAAGACTCAAATTAATTATTATTAACAACACACAATTTATATAGGATACTTATTGTAAAATTTGCTCTGGCTAAATCATCATCTGTGAGGGACACAAATCTACCTGTCATATTCGAAACGTCTGCACACTTGTAGTGTCTCTCGAATTTTACGAAAGCAGATTAGTTCCGAATGTAATAGTAAAGCCAAGTAACCAATCCGTACACGGCATTAAAATTCCGCGAAACAATGTGACAGTGTCGGTCAAATAGTTGGAAACTATTGACCGGTGAAGTGTACTTCTCGACATAAGCCTGGAAAAATAGTAAAACTATCGAGCTGATTTTTATATAGAAAATTACAACTGAGGTATAATAAATGTTCATATTTCCCTCACCAGTATGCAATAAATATATAATATGTCATGCTATAAATGTCTTATTGTACCGAATGAAACCAAGAAAACACATATATGTAAAATACTGCTGGCAAACATATGTTAAGTCCATTGGAACGTTGTCTCAGATATTTAAAAACCACACGGTAACGGTCGCCTGCAAATGATGCGTTCCGAGTGCCCCAAACGTTTTCCTCTCAAAGAACGATAAATCTGGCGGGAAAACCCGCCAGACTTCCGAGGGGGTGGAATATGATTTATATTTCACGGAAGATGATTTTTGTCCTGTGTGATCATGTGTTCTGATCCAATCAAATTAATCTATTTATGGTAATTAATATATGAGGTATAATAATTCTTATTATATGTTCACCAATAGGTGACAGATGAAATCGCCATTCCTTAATGGTGTAAAACCACTAATTAATTTCTTTAAGGTTTTCTACTAAATTTGTGTTTTTTCGAGCTTACCTGGTCATTTTATCTTAAGTTTAACCTTTCCAAGACCATATATTTTCTGAAACGTACATGATTCCTCTACGTTCTGTCAAAATATCAGGGCATGTTTAAAATCTTGCAGTGAAATGCCATGCTACGGAAAGCACCTACTCTAAAAATAGCTCGGTCATCCCCAAGAAATTCAGTATTTATAGGTCATGCATCAAATCCTCCATAGAGGTATTAAAATACAACTAAGTCCATCAAATTTGGGCTCAAAATAATCCCTATATATTTAACTTCAATTATCAATTTTAATTAGTCCATTCCATTCAGTAGTTTTCACAATACTACAAAGTGAAAGGAACTTTTTTCTTGAAAAGGGACTACTTTCGTATATGTTCCAAGCTCTGATTGGTGAATTAGTGGTTTCACACCTAATTAAAAATATTTATGTAACATGTATACTGAGAACGTGAGTCAAGGTTCTCGTGTCTATTCCTTAGCAATTATTTTGATAATTCATGATATTTTACATGAATGTCCATGTACAGTAAAAATGAAAATAAAAAAATCGACTAAATCTTTCTTGTTCCAATGAAAAGAAATTTTACATTTTACATTTGCTATTGTAGGTAAAACCATCAGCAGTATTCAGTTATGTCTGAATTGATTTTCTGACAATCCTTAGGTCGGTCATTTTACATCATAATGTTATACAATATCATATAATATACAAAACAATGTATATAGAAATATGATCGTGTCTAGACTTCTTCATTTTTACTCTTCACGAAGGCTGTGCTGTGCTATATTTTCTTACATATTGAAACTTGATATATCACCATTAATTGTTCATATCACCATAGATACAGGATATTAAGACTTTCAGCTATATCTTATTTCAGGATTATTTAAACAAATTATGTCAAACAAATTACCTGTCCAGGTAAACCAACATACCTGTACTAATGCTCTATCTCTTAAACTGTTTTATGATGGAATAAAACACACTCACAAAACAACTTGTCTAATAAGAACGTAGATATCATATTTACCACACAAGACACGTTTGTGGAATTACCTCACTTAGGTACGCTCAAAATCTAAAGATTGGAAAACCAAACAATTCAAACGTGTTTAAGGGAAATAAAATCATAGGATATAAATAGGATACCCAAAATTGGCTCAGGTCACCTATGTCTGAAGAAGGAGAAGTTTAGTTTTGATGATAATTACATTATTAAAGGATTGTAAAGTTAAGGTATCGACCCAGTGGTAGTAGTTTAAACGTAGATATCGAATCAAGGGCGCACGACGCGTTTCTTGAATACACCTCATCAGGTACGCTCAAAATAAACCTCATCAGGTGACGCTCAAAATAAACCTCATCAGGTGACGCTCAAAATAAACCTCATCAGGTGACGCTCAAAATAAACCTCATCAGGTGACGCTCAAAATAAACCTCATCAGGTGACGCTCAAAATCAAAAGAATCAAAAGCCAAAAGTGTTTAAAATCACCAACAATAGGTTTCGATGTCAAATTCCCAAAACTTTTCATGTTTATGTTTAGAAAATAGTTTTAATCAGTCAGTGAGAAATTGTTCTTGAACGCCAAATGAGCAATTGTTCATATATATCATGGCTAGAACAAGTTACATTAGATGAGATGATAATCATGTCCACTTTGTACTAGACCAACTTGCTTAATTTTATATTTATTGCGCTATCTCACTGAAACAGAAGTCTACGGGTATACCTGTTGCTTCACTCGGAACACATTATCGTTGTTCTGAGCCAACCCGTGTTTATTATTACTAAATGAAGCTGCAGCAACTACCATTTTTGTAGTCTTTGAGGCTTGAACGCAGATCTAACCATTACACCACCGATGCGGTTCAACACAACAATGTCAATCTTAAAAATAGGCATTACTTTAATAACAACTTACACTTAAAAATAGGCATTATTTTAATAACAACTAACACTTAAAAATAGGCATTACTTTAATAACAACTTACACTTAAAAATAGGCATTACTTTAATAACAACTTACACTTAAAAATAGGCATTACTTTAATAACAACTTACACTTAAAAATAGGCATTACTTTAATAACAACTTACACTTAAAAATAATAACAACTTACACTTAAAAATAGGCATTACTTTAATAACAACTTACACTTAAAAATAGGCATTACTTTAATAACAACTTACACTTAAAAATAGGCATTACTTTAATAACAACTTACACTTAAAAATAGGCATTACTTTAATAACAACTTACACTTAAAAATAGGCATTACTTTAATAACAACTTACACGTAAAAATAGGCATTACTTTAATAACAACTTACACTTAAAAATAGGCATTACTTTAATAACAACTTACACTTTTATACTAAAGTTACAAGAGAAAAGTGTTAAATTTACATCTTAAAGTTTTATAGAAGTAAGATAGTGTCTGACATATTATAATCTATAGAGATGACTTAATATGTCACAAGCTTATACGATACAATTAAAGAGATCGTAAGACGTTTATCTATTGAAAAGGGATCACTCACATGTCAGTAAACATGATTGGTATCTATATATGATATATGTTTAACTGATACCGTACGTCATTTGGTAAATCCGATTTACACCAAAGTACAAATTACTTTGCTTTGGTCGATCGCTCTAATTTTGTTGACGTGCAGAAATACACGCAGTGGATTTAATAAAGTAGATTTCTTGTTATAAGTGGCTTAATTTATGCTGCATCTCTAAATATATCTATTCTAACGACCAAAATTAAGCTTCAGCCTAACTTATAACATGCATATCACTATTTAATCATTAAGTCTTTCCGATATGATTACCCAAATGCAAAATCTGTATACAAGAGGTACATTTAAATGTATCACACGTCATCCATCCATTATACCGTGTGTGTTTAAATACCCATTTACAACCAGTGTCGCTTTAACATTTCTGAAATTGGGAAGAGCTTTTATTGTAATGTTTTATTGGTTAAACATGGTTTGGTGACAATTGAATATAATGGAACAGTTGCAAGCTGTTAGTATTTTACAGGCAGATTATATTGACAGAAGGGTGCAAGGAATGACATTATACAGCTCTTTACTTATTCGCTTAAAAAATGCCTGGGTACACTTTCTCCAACTGTAAGTTAGTCAGGCAGATGGTGCAATAAAAACGTAGATATCTAATTTCAAAAGATAGGAAAGCCAAATGATTTATATATCTTTGGGAGCCAGAAAACCAAAGGGTCTAAAAAGGATAACCAAATCTATGGGTACCTATATCCTAGGGAAGAGAACCTTAATTTTAATAATAAGGTAATTCATACCAAGCTACATAAGCGCACTTATTTTACTCTATATTGATCTTCTATCGGTTTAAATGCTAATGCTAAGACCCAATAAGACAAGACCAATCGCGTTTGACTGAATTATTGAGGTCTGAATTTTTATGGTCGCAATCATGAAATTGCTTATCACTATGCAGTTTCTATCTCACAGATGAATCATAATCTGCTTGCACTGTCATAATCTCTTTTCAGCCCTGTTACCATATTTACTACATTTGCTGGACTTTTACTATTATTCTGAGTAACACCTTCAGTGACATATGTAGTACAGGACTCCTTTACCATCCCATGTTATTGATGGTTTGAGTAACACCTCCGGTGCTATATGTAGTACAGGACTCCTTTACCATCCCATGTTATTGATGGTTTGAGTAACACCTCCGGTGCTATATGTAGTACAGGATTCCTTTACCATCTCATGTTATTGATGGTTTGAGTAACACCTCCGGTGCTATATGTAGTACAGGACTCCTTTACCATCCCATGTTATTGATGGTTTGAGTAACACCTCCGGTGCTATATGTAGTACAGGATTCCTTTACCATCTCATGTTATTGATGGTTTGAGTAACACCTCCGGTGCTATATGTAGTACAGGATTCCTTTACCATCCCATGTTATTGATGGTTTGAGTAACACCTCCGGTGCTATATGTAGTACATGACTCCTTTACCATCCCATGTTATTGATGGTTTGAGTAACACCTCCGGTGCTATATGTAGTACAGGATTCCTTTTCCATCTCAGATTATTGATGGTGTCTGATTTACTAATATTCCTGTGTTTGTTCACATTGGTCTTTGCTTGTCTTTATCTCTTTGTTTTTATTTTTTGAACACGTATTTATCTTTCTAAAAGAATTTACGATTTATTTATTACGTCTTGGTATCTTCTAACTTTCTCAAATCACGTCACAGTATTTTACCAAATTCGCGAAAGAACTCTTCAATGTTGTGTCTGATAAGTCTCCCACGATTAAAATTATTTTCTTATCTCTACACTGTCCTTCCGTGTATCATACCAATTCTTATCAACTTTGGAAATGAAACTTATGAACACATGCAGTGTAGGTTAATTACATTTGCATTTAAAATATCATTGTTCTTTTGAATGTCACTTTTATTCTGTTGACATATTTGACTTTTCTACTATATGTACGACGCTTCCACTTGAACTTATCACAGATATTTTGTCTTAAGTACTGATAATTTTGTTAAAATTCAACTCTGATGCAACGAGGAGTAGATCACATTTGTTTCTATGGCTATGAAAAGGTGAGGATAGATTAAAGTTTTACTGTCACCAGTAGGACTATCAGTGTCACAAAAGACAACATGTTTAGTTTGCCCTTACTAAAATCCAGTCTTTACCCCATTCATGTATTCAACAATAACTGTAAATACAAAAACGAAAATCACAGTACCAAGTCAGGATCATTACGGTTTTCCCAGTTTTCCGGTTGTTGACTGATTTCGTCTTTTTATGAGTTTTGACTTTCCCTTTGGAGATTGTTCGGAGTTCGGTAATTTTGTTATTATACCTTTATTTATTAAGTACGAACATTAATTCACTGATAACTAATAATAATAATAATAATATGTTTATTAGCAAAGCACATAAATGCTATAGCAGTTACATAAATAACACAAGCAGAAAACAGCATGACATAACATGTATCTGCCAATCCAGTATTATGTCTTAGTATCACAAATCTGCCAATCCAGTATTATGTCTTAGTATCACAAATCTGCCATATTAGTCTAACAAGGAATACATAATTTAAAACAGATAACTATAATAGTTATTAATCTTATGTTAGTCTTGTAAATGTTTGTCGACAATTGATCTTATTAAACACATAACATTACTGATATTGGTCGTTGCTATTTTTGTTTCAATGGAGATTCTGTTCAAATGTCTATTTTAACAGATTTACTACTAAATTCTCATTTCTCGTTGTCAATCTATATGTCCACCCATCGGCCCATCGTTTTACCGACAGAGCTTATTGTTTGTTATATTGTTCTCGTCTTGACTACAGCTACCAATACTCATTATTGACGTTAAACAACAATTATTCAATCAAATTACTATTGGGATTAAATCTAACACTCGCCTGTAACATCTCTGTAAAATGGTGTTCGTGAGGTATATGGTATGTATAAATAATTGAGTCATTCTAACAGGTTCTAACAATTATAACATGTATGACGTTATAGGTGGAATACAGGAAGTCAGATTAACATAATTTGATTAATTGTGCCAGTCGACACAGTTCCCAATTGCAATAGCAAGATCATAGAAAGAGGCAAATTCGATAGCCCGAACACACAAATACATGAACGATAACTCTCCTGACTTGGTACAGGCACTTCAATAAAAGATATTATTATAAACATTTGCATATTTAAAGGATCTTTTTTTTTGTAGATTACTGTGTGTAGGAATTTACAGAATTATAACTATACATAATTTATCTGTTTAAACGTTTTGTGTTCACATGTATAAATTGATCTACAGTTACTGAATTTCCGTGACTTTGACTACTTACAGACATGTTCCCACAGTAACTATCAAAATCTTGACTCCTATGACCAAATGTGTAAGACTTTGTAAATAATGATTGGTGTCGTACATGGAAGAGAGGAAACATTGTCTTTCGAAACACTTTATCGAATTATCGCTTTTTGTAAGAGGTCGTGTACCGCGATATTGTGTTATGATACTATCGTATAATACATTTAATTTGATGTTATTCTGTTTAGCAGTATCGATATTGTATCTTTATATTAAAACTTTTGAATGATAATATTTATTTTCGGACTGTATATATATATATTTTAATAGGAAATTTGTATAAATGTTTACTTCGATCATTTCTGTTACGTAACAATTATCTAACTGATTCATTTGGATATTACATGTCTCCACAATGTCCAGACATATTTACGATATTAACTTTTGAATCACTCTGTCTTGAAATGGACTTAGTGATATATCATTTATATGCTAAACGTAAAACAATGATCACTTCGTTACTCTAATGATCTGGGTTTTTGTCTATGACTTTTTTTTCTGGTATGCAGATTTCTTTACCTAATCTTATATGTTATGTGTATATTAAACTTTTTCGTAAACTCGATGCTCTTGTCATCATATATGAGGCAACACCGTTAACACTTCCATAGCTCCTACCACCACCCCCGATAGTTGCAGAAGGTTAAAACAAAATACATAATTTGTGTGGATCCAGCTTCTAGTGGGTTGTGTTCCATGTTAAACAAACTGTATCAACATTTGACATTATATTATCAAAGCTTGTGGTATGAAATGTGTCTCCTCAAAAGATCCTACGATTAAACATATAATTTACTAAGGTTTCAAAAAGCCCTATAAATCAAACACTCCCCCAACAAATCTGTATATTTTATAAGGGTATATGTGGGTGTATTATCCCGGTTGCCTACGTATGACTTGTATTTTTGTGTGGACATTTTATCAGGTATATTAGAACACTGATATTATGTCCGTTCGATATCTGCTATGCTTAGAGGATATTTAGTTTCTGAAGTTCTATTATAGATGGCTATTGTTTATGACACGATCAATAACAGCCTTCATACGATTATCTACGATAGTTAGTACTATTCAATTATTTATTGATGATTACAATTAAATCGTAAAACTTCAGGAAGAACTATAGATTTTTCCTATCTTAAAAAAAAGCAAATATTGTTTTTGTCCCTAAGAATGATATGTGAACAAAATAGAAAACAAATTTCACACGCTTTGGTAAAATATTACTTTAATCTGTACTGTTGTCTTGTACGGGATCAGTGATACAACCCTCTCACATTATATATTTGTACATTTAGTTTCGCTTTTAAGAAATATTCATGTTGGTAGGAAAGTCGATAGAAGTGGTTGCCAATTTTAAACAACATGGAGTCAGTATCAGTTAATAATCACAGTTTGATTGGTTACTACATTGTTGTATCAGCTAATTATCACACTTAGATCTACGGGATTTTTTATTACTATCAGCGGGTTGATGCGTCTGTTGGTGGACTATTAGTCTTTTGGGGTATCATCTGCCCAGTACTAAGTGTTTCGGCACTAACATGATTTATTACAAATATTTGTTATTGAAATTCACAGTTCCTAAATTATGTGTTTATTATGAAAACAAAGGTTTTCCTTCCACCGACATTAGTGACCTTAGCTGATGTTTGGCTATCATGTTTAGGCCCTCTGATTGTATTGCTTATACACACTTTTGAATTATTTGGCTTTCCAATATTTCACCATTTCAACCGTTAATATTTATTACTACTGTCCCATCGGTCAACTATCACACTTAGATGTATTACTACTGTCCCATCGGTCAACTATCACTCTTAGATGTATTACTACTGTCCCATCGGTCAACTATCACTCTTAGATGTATTACTACTGTCCCGTCGGTCAACTATCACACTTAGATGTATTACTACTGTCCCATCGGTCAATTATCACACTTAGATGTATTACTACTTTGTCGTATCAGTCAACTATCACACTTAGATGTATTACTACTTTGTCGTATCAGTCAACTATCACACTTAGATGTATTACTACTTTGTCGTATAATTCACCTATCACACTTAGATGTATTACTACTTTGTCGTATCAGTCAACTATCACACTTAGATTTATTAATACTTTGCCGTATCAGTCAAACAGTACACTTTGATTTATTGTCGTATCAGCCGTGCATTCCAATTGTTGGGTTTACTCCTAAAATGAAAACGTGGATATCTAATTTAGTGTGACGATTCGTCTTTGGAATAAGCTACTTTATCGTATCAATCAGTTATATCCCTTTGATGTTCTACTACTTTAACGTATCAGTCAATTATAGCCCTTTGATGTTCTACTACTTTGTGGTATCAGTCAATTATAGCCCTTTGATGTTCTACTACTTTGTGGTATCAGTCAATTATAACCCTTTGATGTTCTGCTACTTTGTGGCATCAGTCAATTATAACCCTTTGATGTTCTACTACTTTGTGGTATCAGTCAATTATAACCCTTTGATGTTCTACTACTTTATGGTATCAGTTAGTTATAACCCTTTGATGTTCTACTACTTTGTGGTATTAGTCAAACATCACAAATATCGATTCCTACCTTGTAACGTCACAAATCGGTTTATTTCTAGACACATCTCAAATAAGATTTAAAATTAATACAACAAAGTCATTTTAGTACTTTTTGTACTAGCGCCAACTGAGTTCATCCGGGTTTTTTTATTGGTGGGGTCTTTCTTACTTATTTTCTTAGTTTTTTATGTTGTCCTATATGTGTCTTTATCTCCTGACTTCTCTGTATTGTGATCGACGTTACGATTTCCGCAAAAACGCGATGTTATCCAGTTGTTTGTAGAAAGGTTCATGTCTTATTTACGTTATTTGCGTTTGTTTGCGCATAGTGGTGTTAAACTCCTAGTGTGTTGTGTGTTGTTTTGTTTGTTTTCGTCTTATATACCTTATGTTACCAGTTTCTCTGTATTGTTTTTGTTTTGTTTATCTTCGTCTTATATACCTTATGTTACCAGTTTCTCTGTATTGTTTTTGTTTTGTTTGTCTTCGTCTTGTATACCTTATGTTACCAGTTTCTCTGGATTGTTTTTGTTTTGTTTGTCTTCGTCTTGTATACCTTATGTTACCAGTTTCTCTGGATTGTTTTTGTTTTGTTTGTCTTCGTCTTATATACCTTATGTTACCAGTTTCTCTGTATTGTTTTTGTTTTGTTTGTCTTCGTCTTATATACTTTATGTTTCCAGTTTCTCTGTATTGTTCAGTTTTAATTGCCCCTGCGGTATACAGTCAAATCAGGTTTCAAACATGTACCAAGTGTCACAATTTTTTAAAATTGATATCTAGAATGTCTTTATAGTATTCATTTTTATTTGTTGCTTGAAAACATGTGATTGATTGATTGATTATTTTTACTTAGAAGTTGTTCGGTAGCAACTCCTGATATAGCTGTTGGCCTTGTGTGTGCGCGGAAAAATGCCATTTGAGTCTACAATATGTTTGTTTTGTAGTAGAATTTCTTCATTTACAACGTATTTATTTTCAAAAAACGATTAATTACAAATATGACTTATTAGTATCCAGACATCGTTTGATCTCAGTAGACTACGATGTATATCATAGTAAAGTATGTTGTAGGAGTGTACTAGATATTAAATATTAATACCATTATTTGTATGTAAATCAACCAATAGATAACGATAATTTTTAGCTATTTAAATTAACAATGCACGATCATTATTATGTATTTTGAAGCAATGGAAAATTAATTTTGCTATCTTTAAATTTCATCTTTGTTTGATCTGAAAACAACACTAATTTAAAAATAATACGAAAAACAATAAAACCAATTTAAAAAGTAATTTTCGATTAACAAAGCTAATGGAGTGGAACGTATATATTTAATGTGATTGTCTCACAGCTTGACATTGATTTCAGAGAGGGCTAAATCAACTTAGGTAGATATTCTTTATTAGGCATAACTGTCACACCATATTGAAAACTTTGTAACGAGCTATAAAACTGGGTTTTTATAGTAGATACACACTCTCTCTATTAGACCAAAACTGTTTAATCGTTTAAGATATCCATTATCTAATACAGCCCATAGTGTTATGTTTTCTTTTATATATTTTGATGTTACTGTGGAGGGAGGGGTTGGGTTTGAGATCTAATTCTTAGTGGGAAAAAATGACATTTATGCATAGCCGTTTAAAGATCCAGTTATCGAAAAGGGAGAGTTGGAGTTCCATAAACCGATTTAACCCAGACACATGTTTGTGTCTGTCTAGAGCCAGGACACACATTTAACCCAGACACATGTTTGTGTCTGTCTAGAGCCAGGACACACATTTAACCCAGACACATGTTTGTGTCTGTCTAGAGTCAGGACACACATTTACTACGCCATCTGTCGTGGTCTTATTTGTGTTCTGTGAGTTCAGTTAAGGTCAGAGGTCATTGTTCGCTTTGTTGATATTGCTGGAATTAACGACCATCACTGTAGTGAACAAGGTCATCGTAAGATATCATAGGGAAAAGTAGTCAACTATGAACTAAAATTTAATTGCCAATACCATATCTCCTTTTCTGAATACTTTTCAACAAGGTGCTGACATCTTCCAAAAACACTCATAGAAAGATAACATGAGACGATTCTTAAAAATCATTGACTTGATTGTTTATAATATAATTGTTAAATATCAAGAAGGAATGAGTCAAATGAAGCCTTTTCTGTCGTAACTTTTATCACAAGTCCATTGGGTATATCAATGGAAATCAGTCATCAATGTTTGTATTATTAATTGACATTAAAGGTCTTAGCTTCCGTAATTATGTTGCCTTTGGCATTGACTTGATTATATATGTCTAATTTCCCATCTAATTCATATAGTTCTGTTTCACCCATCTTCTATGTTTTGTTATGTATTTCTTTTCTATTTGACGTCTCACTAGTTTCATCTAGCAGCCTGTATTGTGATTTGGTGACACGTGTCATACCATTAGAAATATTAAATACATTAAATCTTTAATATATGTTTAACCTTAAAGAGATAGGAAATATACAACAATCCACCGAAATATTTACAGTTTATATTCGGACGTTTATACATGGATTGGAAATATGCATTTTTGTCTACCCAAAGACATCACATACGGATCTAAATAATTATCACTGAAACCTGTGAAGACATTATAAGTATAGTATTGTATGATAATCTCCGTTGGTCCAGACGAGTGGCGGAATGCATTTTTCATCACTCAATATTAGGCGACAATCAATTCGCACGACATCTTAATTTTCAATGAAGAGTTTCAGTGAAATATATAAATATATATTTACATATACATTAAAATAATTTCTTGTTAATACAAAACTATATTTTTTTTAATATAGAATAAAATAATGTCTGTTATCAAATAACATATATGAAATTCCGAGGGTTTTTTGTTGTTGTTGCTATGTCTATATATATATATACCCCACCAACATAACTCATACCTTAATGACCTCTCTCCTGGTAATCGTAATGAACATGATATAACATATCTCAAAAACAATAGACAATCTATCTAGACAATGTTGAAGAAGAACAAGTATCACATACTATGTTGTTTAGCTTTTTTTTTCTTTCCTTACTGTTTTGTAGGGAGTGGCTATCTTTTTCTTTGAAAATAATTTGCTATCTCAAAATGGTATAGAATAAAAATTAATTAACCTGTCAGGTGCAAAACAGAACTATCCAACCATACAATCGTCCACTAGATTTTGTTCATGTCCAATCTAAAAAAAAACAACTTAATCTTATTTTTGTTGTGTGTTAAAAAAAGATCCGATGAAATATTTAACTTCCCCCGCTCTCCGTCAAAGTTGGTATTCCCGTCCCGAAGAACACAGCGCTTAAGAGCAGTTAAAAAATGTTCAATTTCACACTAGACTACAATGAATAAAATTATTTTCTCAAGAAAGAAATGTTACCACTATAATGATATTTCTTTTTTCACTTCCACTAACACGGATGGTAACGGTTATTGATTGTTAAAAGACATTTGAAGATGTAAATATTAAGCCCAATGCCATAACGTTTAAAGACGATATCATCTCTTTTTCCCCCAAATGTACACTTTATTAAAGTACATTCAGTTGTTAGATATCTTGTGACTTCCTACTTCCAGCCTATAGATATAACAGCTTTGTTCTGTATAATGTACTTTGAATGTTTTGCGACACCCTGGATTGCGTTTCTAATGCTCAATCTATCTAAATCTAATACCTTTTCCTTTGTTCGCAGTCTCCATCTTAAAGTAGGTGGCAAGTTTTTTGTTCTTTTAATCAGATTTCTGTCGGCTATATTGACAGATATATTGCTTTGCGATTTAACCAGTAAAAGTATTGGCGCTATCGGTAGATTTATAGTGTTGTGATTGAGGGAGGAAGATTGTGGGCGCTATTGACATTTGTGTTGCGCTACGATTTAGCCAATAACAGCATTGACGCTTTTAGGAGATATATAGTGTTGTGAGTCAGGGACGAATATTGTTGACGCCATTGACATTTTTCGTGGCTGTTATTTAGCCAGTAAAACGTTTTGTGTTATTGCTATATTAGTAGAACTGTGATTTAGCGAGTAAATATTTTCGTGTTAATGCCACATATGCTACGATTGAGTCGATCAGTTGAATTATATGTGCTATCGATGATATCATATAATCTTTTGTTGAATATTTTAATGAAGATAAATGTTTGACACACAACCGCTCGATGAATTGTGAATATTGATGGTTCGTTCACTGAAGCTCGCAACGAGACCAAAAATTCAAAATACTGAAGTATATCTATGTGCGGAAATCTACATAACATATACATATTGTCCTTTGTTTTAAATACCTTCCTTTGACATTTATTTTATACAGGTGTGGTTTTGATAATAAAACATGTTTTTGCGATTTCCATAATTTAGGGTTAGAGGTTATTGTGTTTCAACAATATATCAGTTATATCGTGGTGGTCAGTTTTATTGGTGTAGGAGATCGGAGTACCCAGAGAAAACAACCTACCTGTCGCATTCACAATTTAACACTGAAAATATTAACATAGCTACAGATTAGTGGCGCATTGACCTAATTGTAGAATTACTAGTACAATTATTGCTTGTAGAACCTTGATCTAGTTCTTGAAAATATTATGGGACGAAGTCCCAACTATGGTAGAAATAGCATTTTTTTCTATATACTAATGCCTAAATTTTCATGCACCGGAAATGACATACCGGAAACGATGCATGTACAGCTACAGTGGGTTTCTGCAAAAAATTCGATGCAGTAAAAAATTCCTCTTGTGGGGCACGAGTATCAAAGTACTAAAAACGACATATTGTATAAATAAAATCAAGAACGGGTACAAGGATGTAGAAAAAAAAAAGTTGCAGCTCTCGTGAGAAGTGGAACCTGTTCAAAATATCGCAAGATAGAGCATGAAGTAGTCCTTGACAACCATAAACAAAGATGACCGACAATGTTTATAGTGAGCATCGCAAGATGCGAGCTAAACAGCAACATGTGTGTAAGGAGATGAATCAATATACTAACAATACCAACCGGAAGTGGTTTTTAAGTTTCAGCATAGAATGGACAATCGGAGAGAATGACCGGAAATAACCTATTAATTAGAATAAAAAATAAGTATCCAGTTTAAAAATAACAAACAAAAAATAGGAATCCGTACAGCTTCTTTACATGAAACGATTAATTTATTTAAAAAAATGACAATCGCTATAGTTTACGTTACACAAGTATTGTTACGTCACGTCATTCATTTCATGATCGCTGTCACTGACACTGTATAGAGTAAACAATCATTGCCCTGCGTTTCTCAAATTTGTGGCGATTTACAGTTGGTTGCCGAATAATTGTTTATGTATTGAACGGTGCATTTCCCAGCAATGTGAAAAGAATGTCTTTATATTTAAAATTAGTAAGATAAATCTCGAGTACGTTGAGATTTTCCTGACGGAGATTCCGCAATGTTTACAGACGTCACTGGGGCTTCCCCACATTCCTAACCTATGACGTCACGAAAGTTAGTTCCGATTAAAGTACATCTTATATAGGCCATTTTCTATCACATAGGTTGTATCTATTAGCAGAATAGATGTATTTCTATAGAATACATACTTAATGTTTGATAAATGATCATTACAGAGTGAAGTACAGGAAACAGCCTTTTAATTTGAATAAAAAATAACTATCCAGTTTAAAAATAATCCCCCCAAAAAGTATAAAGGAAACCGTACATGAAACGATTAATTTATTTAAAAAATGGACAATCGTTAGACCTTCTTGTTTCGCCCCTAAAGCTGTCGTCACACGATATCGTTGATCATGTCACTCATAGTTTCAAAACAAAGAAAAAAAATGTCAAGCATAAAGATGATTTTTTTTTAAATAATATTGATTCAGTTGCCAACCCTTAAAACTATTTACACTGGTTGGCGTGGCTAACCTATTGTTGGAGGTTTGCCCTGAACTCCTCTATGGAGCTGGCCCCAACTGTAGTGTCTGGTAGGTGGTTCCTTTCTTGTGCTGTTCTTTGGAAGGAGTTTCTGAGAGTGTCATAATTGGACCTCTCCTTGAAGAACATATGTTGACCTCTGGTTCTACTGTCACCAGGTATGAGGTATAAGTCTCGGTCGGTGTCCACGAGTCGATGCTGGATCTTATACATCATAACGAGTCTGCTTAGCATCCTCCGTTGTTCTAAAGTCTGCCTCTCAAGTGATGTTAACATGCTTGTCACGGATCCTTGTGTTTTGCTGGTGTAATCATTTATGACGAAGCGGGCAGCTCTTCTTTGTACATTTCCGAATGTCTGTATCAGGGTTTGGGTGGTGGGATCACAAACCATTGCTGCATATTCCAGGGTTGGTCGTAGGATCGTGAAGTAGCTGGTTTCTCTTGTTTCATTTTGATCAACTGCCGATTGGTCCGATCAAAATTGTTTGTTTACAACAAGAGAAATGGATCAGCGGGGGTAAGACATTCGATAGTTTATGCCTTTTCTGTCGGAGTTATGAATTGATTTGTGCGTGAAAAGGATGATTATATATTTCTTTATGAAAGCTATTATTTGTTTTCTTATATCATTGACATTTCGGTGGACTTTGAACCACATTTTTACAAATAATCATGTCAAAATTTAACGTTATGAACTTTCATCATTTATTTTACAAAACATGTACATAACCACATACGAGCAACACGACCCACAGGGGTTTGTTACGATTTTTTTTATCCCTCGACTACTCTCATGTGTACAAAAATGTATTTTTTAGAGTAGCCAAGGGATAAAAAAAAAATCGCAACAAGCCCCTGTGCACGACCCCCGGATGAAAATGATACTTTTGTTTAAATGATAGACGTTTGACTCATCAGTCACTTGAAGTTTCAAAAACTAAGGGGTCTGGGTGGCTCAATGAGTTAGGTCGCTGGATATAACAACTCATACAAGCCTATCACCAATACGGTGTGGGTTCGCGCCTGGCTTTGTAGATTACAAAAAAGGGTGCACTCGACTCACAACCGCAAGTGATAAAGTTTACCAGTTGCTTGCCCATGGTCGGTGGTTCTCTCCGGGTACTCCGGCTTCCTCCACCACTAAAACTGGTTGCCATGATATAGCTGAAATATTGTTGAAAGTGACGTTAAACACCAAAAATCAAATAAATCAAATCATTTTCAAAAACTAAAAAACAAATAAGAAAAAAATGCTTTTTTCTAATTTTTTTTATTTTTGGAACTTCAAGAGACTGTGGACTCATAATAATAGACTGGTAAAATACATGTACATGTCTATGTGTAGATGCGATGCTCGCCTGTAGGCTGTGTCTAATCCATATTAATTTTTATGATGTATAAAACTAATGACGGCTTTTCTCGTGAATAAAGCATCGCACATGAACAACAAAATGTGCAAGCTAAAGCTATAGTACAATAAAGTGTATTTACTACTTCCGGTTATGAACCATGCTCGGTAGCGGATACGAAAACTGTCCGGAGTTTGGTCCCCGATATATTGTTTAAAAAAATTATTGGACTTCGTCCCAAGTTAGGTAACACCTATTATCATATTACCACATGTCATGTTTGGTGTGCATTGGTCTTGTTATCTAAAGTAATGTAACATTAAATCACATTCTAATATGACGTCCTTCAAACGCTTTGAGTCCAAACCCGTGGTAAAATTAATATATACCTACACCCATTGTAATTTATGACGTCATCGACAATTTATAACGATATTTTACCAATTTTTACATATTAGAATCGAAATAATTCATGGAAGCCATATGTATATATTGTTTTTACCACGGGTAGGCCTTTATGTCAGCTTTTTACCCCTCGCTAACGCTCGGGGTAAAACTTCGTGACATAAAGCCCTACCCGCGGTAAAAACAATATATACATATGGCTTCCATGAATTATTTCTTAATTATTACCCTTTTCATCATGAATTTCATGTAGGTTCATAGACAGCTAAGGTGCTAACAAAGTTAGAAAATTCATTATTTCTTGACTGACTCGTTGGTTTTCACTAAATACACTTGTTCCTTACACAGTTGTAACTAGACTACCAGACATTGATAATAAAAAAAAACTGCTGAACATGGCGTACAGAGATCATATTACACTACACCATATATCATGCTATGGATTCATAGCGTCAGTGTTCAATCTCATCTCCAAGTAGCTTTCTAATCATGATCTTCAATATAAACATGCATGGACGAAATGTATATATAATACTTAACATGAAAAGTCATAGGATTGCTTTAATTTCCACATATCTGTAACTTAATACTAAATATGTACATGATTTTAATACGCTTCTATTTTTCACAGCAATTCGACACAACATAATGTGCATTGATAGCGTGAGAGATAAAATGTCTATGACAGCTGATATTGTTAGACACGATAGATTTACACCACTCATTCCATTATACTTTCTATTTCATGAAGCGACAGGTTTAATGGTGAAATGTTTTTCTTAATATTCCATGAATAAAATAGCAATTTTGTGAAAATTGGCTCCAACTGTTCATAATTTGGCGATTGGACATTATCTATCGTACCGACCTCTCTTATGTTCTTTTGAAACAGTATTGTAGTTCTGGTAGAATGAATGTTTTAACAAACTGTTCACTACTACTTTATGACTTGCTTTGCTCTTAAGAGGCCGAGTTGATCCAATTTGGTAAAAGACAGAACATAAGAAATATTTATCGTGTGACTTGGGTATTCTTTGTTTATTTATCATGTGACTTGGGTATTCTTTGTTTATTTATCGTGTGACTTGGGTATTCTTTGTTTATTTATCGTGTGACTTGGGTATTCTTTTTTTATTTATCGTGTGACTTGGGTATTCTTTGTTTATTTATCGTGTGACTTGGGTATTCTTTGTTTATTTATCGTGTGACTTGGGTATCCTTTGTTTATTTATCGTGTGACTTGGGTATTCTTTGTTTATTTATCGTGTGACTTGGGTATTCTTTGTTTATTTATCGTGTGACTTGGGTATTCTTTGTTTATTTATCGTGTGATTTGGGTATTCTTTGTTTATTTATCATGTGACTTGGGTATTCTTTGTTTATTTATCATGTGACTTGGGTATTCTTTGTTTATTTATCGTGTGATTTGGGTATTCTTTGTTTATTTAT
>MJUT01000558.1:40734-54976 GCA_002080005.1 Gigantidas platifrons
TACGGCTTCTGATTACCCCTATGGTATCTTAGATTTACGGCTTCTGATTACCCCTATGGTATCTTAGATTTACGGCTTCTGATTACCCCTATGGTATCTTAGATTTACTGCTTCTGCTCTGATTATCCCTATGGTATCTTAGATTTACGGCTTCTGATTACCCCTATGGTATCTTAGATTTACGGCTTCTGATTACCCCTATGGTATCTTAGATTTACGGCTTCTGATTACCCCTATGGTATCTTAGATTTACGGCTTCTGATTACCCCTATGGTATCTTCAAACTTTTCTTACATATCACGTTTATGATTGATGATCAGAGATGATCCCAATCATCCTACTTGATTAAAGGGTTATGTTAAAAACGGGATAACATTTATTTAGAAACTGCCGAATGTATATATACAATATATCTATTCTGCCTTGGAAATGTTTTTGTCCATATTTGAAATTTGATATGGCGAAATTAAAACAGAGTTAAACATCGTTTAAAATATTTTATTGTAGTTTTGATAGATTATCTTCCTGTTTTAGGATGATACAAGGTGTAAATGCAATCAGATTCATGTTCAATTAGGAATAATGCAGGAGATTGGTTGTATGAAGCATTTAAACAAATCAATCCAAATGCAATTTTAAGAAACAGTAGAATTGTATATTAGTACATTGATATGAATTATAATGGCATTAACTATTTCGTCCATGAATCAACCATCATGGATGGCTCAAATCTAATAAGACGGACAATATTTTTTCTATTCTTTGATAATGATGTGGCTCGGAAATATAAATGAACATCGCTAAATCATTATCTATCTTCAAAATATGCAAATGTCATGTCATTTATTATACATACAGTGTATATGCTTATCAATATTGATATCGGATGCGAACTGAGCTGGATACAATATTTATTATTTTATTTATTGTAGGGATGTCAAATAGTCATAATGTTATTGAATTTGAAAGAACAGTCATCTTTGTCTAGAAACTGCAAAAAAACATTACCAAAATAGTCTATAACAAATACACCAAAAATCGATGAGGCCTATGGAAAAAATCACCACAAGAAATATGTGTTTATCTTGACAAAAAAAAAACACAACACCGTTTGGAAAAATTCCAAAACCAAACATCAAAATCGTAGAATGAGGCACATTCGATACCCCTAACGTACAAATATATGACGGCTTACTTTTCTGGCTTGGAACAGGGACTTCGATAAAAAAACATTATCATATGAAGCAACCTTATGTATGTTATCAATATGTTGTACCGAAGACAATGGTAAAGTATACCTTTATTGACGGTTCACTTATAACCAGGAAAACGATACTATACTAAATGTTAAGATAATGAATCAATTGACATGATTATTGCTAGGAGTCTGATTTGACGGATGTAATTCTGCATGTAATCTGCAAATCAATAGTCTTGACATGAAGTATGTATTGTACTTCTACATTTTATTAAAAACTATCATATGGTGTAGTCATTGTTGCATGTTGCATGTAATTTAAGAATTCAAGACGAATGTTTTAATTACCCAAGTCCTAACAAACAACAGTACAAATACAAGTGCATTGAAAGCATAACACAAAAAAAGATCGGATACAGACAGCATCTTGTTGATATCACCATTATGGCTTGGATATTATGACGAGTGTTTTGATAGTTACCAGTAAAGGTGATTATAAGGTTAACGGGACATCGATTGAGGTGGTCAGTATTTTGTATCAGTAGAAGATCTTCGTTTTCTTCAAAAAAAAAAACCTGACACTCATTTGACTTTTCCATCCATGGGTATTAAAGTCATCTTTCTACCATTTTTCGATTGAAATTTGGAATTGTTCATTTAGAGTTTTATGTTATCGTAACCAAAGGAAAGTTTGTAGATACCAAATGATTAATCAGAAACCGTACATCGTAGAAGAACATACAACACAATGGACAAAGGAAAAAGGATAAAAGGACAAAAGGATAAACAACGATATACAATACATTAAATAGAAGACATAGAACCCCACCAAACACCGGGATGAACTTAGGTGCTCCGGAAGGCTAGGCAGTTCCTGCTCCATATGGACACACATTCTGATACCCTGCGATGAAGGGAGGCCATACTTCTATAAAGAGATAAAGAGATAAAGAGGTGTGCGTGTTACCTAACTGTTTCACTTGTTTGTTGTCGTGTCATTAAACAAATCAATCCCCAGTTATATATAAAGGAATTAAGTATTGGTTGCGTGTATGTTGAAGTATAAAAATGGGGGAAATGACCTTGACATCATTTTATTTATTTCAGAAAATGTATTTCATTCCAATACAAATTGTTTGTGCTAACGTATGACTATTCAAAATAATTGTCATAATTTGCAACAATTTTTCTAGCAGAGAGTAATAAAGAAATCCGAATTATATGAAAATTCATGATAATTTGTAAACATTAAAGCCTACTTTATGTATGTAATGCGATATAAGATATTTTGCTGTGTTAAGCATCACATCAGATAGAATTATATTAACATATCAGTTATTGATTTATTCGAGTCATGCGAACTAATGTAGACATGCACATTTTATTAAATGATAATTAAAACAATCCAAATAAAATCAGTAGCATACGAATTATCAAATATATATACAAAATAGGTTGTCCAATCTAGGTAGTGAAGAAACATTTGATTTACATGCAGTTTATCTAACGTATTCCATTCACCACTATCATGATTTGTTTCGTAGATCAATTGTAATTATTGCCCTAATATACGTTAGATTGAAAGCAATGTATGTATCTTGTCATCTTCGACAATTGTGTTCTGCTGCATTTTGCATTGTCGTTTTTCCTGTTAATCTAGTGGGACAATATCGGGCTTTTCCTTTCGGAGCTCCTGCATGCACCCCCGCTTGTTACTCAATCTTTCTGTTAATCTGGTGGGACAAGAGCTCGCTTATTCTTTCGGAGCTCCTGCATGCACCCCCGCTTGTTACTCAATCTTTCTGTTAATCTGGTGGGACAAGAGCTCGCTTATCCTTTCGGAGCTCCTGCATGCACCCCCGCTTGTTACTCAATCTTTCTGTTAATCTGGTGGGACAAGAGCTCGCTTATCCTTTCGGAACTCCTGCATGCACCCCCGCTTGTTACTCAATCTTTCTGTTAATCTGGTGGGACAAAAGCTCGCTTATCATTTCGGAGCTCCTGCGTGCACCCCCGCTTGTTACTCAATCTTTCTGTTAATCTGGTGGGACAAGAGCTCGCTTATCCTTTCGGAGCTCCTGCATGCACCCCCGCTTGTTACTCAATCTTTCTGTTAATCTGGTGGGACAAAAGCTCGCTTATCCTTTCGGAGCTCCTGCGTGCACCCCCGCTTGTTACTCAATCTTTGGTTTTCTGTGTGGTGTTCTTTTATTATTTTATTTCCTGTCATTTTTCCTTTGACCATTATATTGTCTGTTCAATATTTCCCTATCACATCCAGGATTTCAACCACATCGGTGGTGTAATGGTTAGCGTGCTCGCCTCAAGTGCGGTAGATCGTGGGTTTGAGCCCCGGTCAGGTCAAACCAAAGACAATAAAATTGTTATGTGTTGCTTCTCCGCTAAGCATGCAGAATTAAGGAGAAAGAGAAAAAACTGGTTGGCTTGGAATCAGAATAATGGGTCCGAGTAGAGTGACATTTCTACCCTCGGACTGTTGTTACAGTGAGCTGGCACTATGCAAATCCAACTCAGCGTGTTGATCTAGAGTAGGGCGGACCTCGCCGTTATCTCATTGAAAATTAATTTGTTCTCGCCATGAAATAACTGAAAACTTGCTGAATTGGCGTTAAACAACAATCACTAACACACTAACACACTAACACACTCGTCCAGGATTTCACAGGGCTCTTTGCTAAAACTCAACTGCCGCCACTCCTCTAATAAGTTTGGAGGTCATCATATAGCTGACAAATTGGTGAAAGTGACGACAAACGCCATCAATTCAATCTACCGGTAAGACACTATATATCCTTGCACTAATCATTTGTCACAATACATTAATAAGTCGTATGTCGCTATATGGAAATGGGAATTGTGGGTAGTCACTGGAGTATATTTTATCTATTATTGTGAATACGCTTAATGCATGCGGTTACAGGAAATCGTTTAAACTAAGATTACAGAGGTTTGTTTTCACGACTTAGTGCTAAATGGGGAAGGTGGGAGATTTTAAGCTTCTTTAAGCAAAATAAATTTGTTTATGACATTAAGTTAATGCTACAGCATTGATCTACCAGCAGATATACAATGTGTGACAAGATGCAATTCCAATATAATGCAAGTAATTAATATACATTCTGCATGATGATTATCGAATTTTCCGAAAATACCATGTTCACTCTTCCAAAAGTCATTTATATTGGCAGGAAAACTTAAATAGATATATAAGCGGAAGAGAATGTCAAAACTCACCTCCAGAGACCGTGTTGAGTAAATCAACAAGATTGTTAGTGGGAGTGATATTGGATATTTGACTATAGGTGCTCCAAGCAAACCGTGTCTTCATGTTCCAATCAACATTAATTATTTATAGGACTAGGTGGTAATAATGGATACTGTACATAACGCAACACAGAAATTTGTTTGATGTATAATTAAGCAATAATACCGTTTAAAACGTCCATTATAATTAGCTATATCATCAATTGTAACATTATCTATATTATATAATGTTCTAGGTTGTACGTGGAGGGTTTAAATATAGATCATAGATATTTTTATTTTAACATTATTAGGAAAGTAGATTTGAAAGTACTATGCTGTCATAATCAATAGATCAGAGTTTGTCTACTATTAAGTAAACATATTCATCATGCCATGACAATAACTAGTCTTGAGAGGGAATATTTCTAGCACAGGCAAGCATGGAACATAATATACAATATTATTGTATGAATATTTTATTTCACGACTAAATGGATATATCTAGAAAATCAACCCAACTCTGGCAATCGTAAACTGTTCCGAGTGGACAGAGGTTTTTTAAGGGAGGGGGTGATTTTTATTCATATTACATAAACAGATTACCTACATTGTGAAAATAGTGTACAATCTGTTGTGGCTAATAATGGCATCTACACAAGGACATTATATTTATGTGCTATCAGTGTAAACTGTAATTTTTTATTTATTAGGGGATGTGAAAACTAGTGGTGCCTTGTCTTGTTCATTGTTTCTAATCCAAATTAATCAATCGTTGCATTCGTTATACAACCTGTATTTGCAATATTTCATCACAATTGGCTGTTGATTAGTTTATCTCTCGTGGTCAATAGTTTATGCATATAGGGCGACAACCGGTTCAATGCTATATATAGAAATATACAGCAATAAGGTGGCAAACAATCAACAATTTTGACCCCACTGGAAAAGCATGGAGAGTTTGGTAGGGACATAATCTGTTCTCTTTTGGCATGGTTATAATACATATTCCCTTTGTAAATCTACGAATGTGATCTTTAACGTGCAAGAAGTATGACTCTCTCCAAAACTGGCGGTCAACACAGTCCACGGTCCGTCAAGCTATCTGTATTATAATTTAACCTGTTAGCTACTCGCGAAGCATCACATATCACTTGATTGAGTGCTGGGCAAATCTATGGTTGAGCCGTCACTCGCATCCAGTTATTATTACTTGTGAATCTGTATTCGTTGCCAAATTTGCAATTATCGCAATCCACAACCAATGTTTGTATTATTTTATAATATGGGACATGAAATTCAATGGTATTAACTCAAAATTAATTTTTCTTACAAATGTGTGATCATTTGACTTATATTTTTTAACGATAATCATTTTTTTTTTCAATTTACGGTTTCTGATTATTCCTTTTGAATCTTCAAACTTCTTATATGAATTTGAATTTGAATTGTGGGTGTTTAACGCCACTTTCAGCAATATTTCAGCTATATCATGGCGACCACTTTTAGTGGTGGAGGAAGCCGGAGTACCCGGAGAGAACCACCGACCATGGGCAAGCAACTGGTAAACTTTATCACTTGCGGTTGCGAGTCGAGTGCACCCTTTTTTGTAATCTACAAAGACGGGCGCGAACCCACGCCGTATTGGTGATAGGCTTGTATGAGCTGTTAGATCCAACGACCTAATTCATTGAGCCACCCGGGCCCACTTCTTGTATGAGAATGGAGTTACTTTATTTATATATTATATGGTGTACCTGCAAGATAAAGATAGAATACCGAATCTTATATGCCGTTCTTCATTGACTGTATAACAATGGTCGTAGTCAAATTGTCTATGTGTATTGCCGGGAAAAAAAATTATGGACATAATTCCTAAGAGATATCACCGTGGTGCGTACCTTGAAATGTTCCTGTTGTTTTGTCATATTTGTTTTCGCAAACCATGATGACTTTAACTGTCAATCTACTTTGCATGTTATCAACTTCCGGTGACACTGTTTCCAAGGACAAGTAACGAATGCTGGTCACTGATTTATTTTATTTTATTCTTTTGAAAAAAGCAGCTCGTGTTATTTGTCCATATTGACATAACCGCTAAAACACAGTTTTCATGAATTATTGGAAACTTTGACAAAATTGTATTACCCTAATAACGATCTTTAATATAGATATAATTCTGTATGCCGAGGTCTTATCAAAAGGGATTTTCCCATCTAATTTCTATGACGTCTTATATACAAAGCTGATTAGTTCAAATCTGACACATCTAAACTTGTATAATCCTGGAGAAGTATAATTGATTAAAACAATGATTTAACAACTAAGTTCTATAGACATAGACATCGTCTGATACAACGTATTATTAAAATCAGCACATTTATTTTTCATTCCATATTATATTTACTATTTTAGGTTCAATATTTGATTCCAACAGTTTGATGACCCAGTTTATTCTGGTCTTCCACGAAGAACATTCCTTTTTCATAAGTTTATGGCTACTTGATATTAAATCTATTATAAAAAGCAGATATGATTATTTGGGCTAAGAGTAATGGTCTTTTATCAACAGATTCAAACTGTCTAGCTAGTAGTTAGTTAGTTACGAGCATTCATTGGTCTTTCTATTGTATTGTTCGTGTTAATGTTGTCATTCATTTCCGTGCTAGGATGTGGAAGAGAATGTATGCAGTGTTTTTATCATTTATTGATATATGTATTGTAATTAGAGATGCACTATCAAGAGGAACGGGTTGGGATCTTCGGTATATCATAAATAAATTATTAATACTGAAGGATAAGTATCAAAGCCAAACGACACACGGCTTAGAAACGATCATTTAGAATACAGTTTATATTGTAACGACAGTTTGCTATTAGAAAACGAAGTTATATATTACTCCTTGTATTTTGACATTTTACATTCGTATATCTCTATTGTATTGGTATATCATTACGGTTGATGTATTAGTTGTCAACATTGCTGACGTAACATATATACAACAGTAGTATGTATAACCGATTATAGCAGTAGATTATTGGACCAAGTTTATCTATATCTAGAAAGTTCTACACTGACGGAAGTTCAATAGTATCAAGATATCTGAAAGAACTGACAGTTTAATGCTTCCTTCGAGGGCACATGGTTAAGCCTGATCGATGCCTGACATTTCTCATCAACTGCCTTCGAAACACTGTCAAAACATTCACAAAATCAATTGAAATTAATCAGAAAAATAAAAACAAAATGGTGATCTACAAAAAAAATGTAACTAATCTTTTGAAAACGTATATGTTAATTTTACATTTGGACAATTTGTAAAAACAGATAGTAACATGGTAGTATAATCTTTATAAGATTAATGTATATAATCTTGATAGCCAATGACAATAATGAAAAGCCAGTACACAGTACTAAATAATCATTTGAGCAATGAATGAATGATTTCTATCATCACCATTTAATTATATCATCTTTTTTATTATTTTATTTTTATTTTTAAGGCTTCTTATATTCCACGTTGAATGTTTGTTATGTCGATTGTGTGTCCTGTTGGTTGTATGTGCTGGTGGTTGTGTGTCCTGTTGGTTGTACATCCTGATGGTTGTGTGTCCTGATGGCTGTATGCCCTGTTGGTTGTATGCCCTGATGGTTGTATCTCATAATGGTTGTGTATCCTGTTAGTTGTGCGTCCTGATGGTTGTGTTTCATATTCATTGTGTGCCCTGTTGGTTGTGTGTCTTGTTGGGTGTGTGTCCTGTTGGTTGTGTGTCTTGTTGGGTGTGTGTCCTGGTGGTTGTGTGTCTTGTTGGGTGTGTGTCCTGTTGGTTGTGTGTCCTGTTGGTTGTGTGTCTTGTTGGGTGTGTGTCCTGTTGGTTGTGTGTCCTGGTGGTTGTGTGTCTTGTTGGGTGTGTGTCCTGTTGGTTGTGTGTCTTGTTGGGTGTGTGTCCTGGTGGTTGTACATCATGATGATTGTGTGTCCTGATGGCTGCATGCCCTGTTGGTTGTATGCCCTGATGGTTGTATCTCATAATGGTTGTGTATCCTGTTAGTTGTGCGTCCTGATGGTTGTGTTTCATATTCATTGTGTGTCTTGTTGGTTGTGTGTCCTGTTGGTTGTGTGTCCTGGTGGTTGTGTGTCTTGTTGGGTGTGTGTCCTGTTGGTTGTGTGTCCTGGTGGTTGTACATCCTTATGATTGTATGTCATGTTGGTGGTTTGGTGAACTCTTTATGCTGTACTTTCGGGATAATTATATATTTTTTCTTAAAAGCAAACACGTAATATTCGTTAATTTCAGTGGTCATAACAATACAGACCAATTACTCCACAAGTAACCTGAATATATATCTATACCTTGTTTAACATTTACAGATTTTCACAAATATGGTCCTGGGTTTTTATGTGCCCCTTCAATGCTCCTTTTCATTGAACATCTAATACAATACTCCATCAAGGTAAATAGTTCATGTTTTATATTCCCCCTTAACGATGTGAATGACTGATTTATATTACCTTGTCTTTCTCTAGAGATTTAACATTATGTTGTCGCCATTTTAATTTCTAGCGTGACCCTCGCTTAATCAATTTTCAATATTTTTCATTATTTTTAATAGCAAATTTCTGGATATTTTCAGGCATATCTGAAGTTTGTTTGTGAATTTAATATAACGGTTGTCTAACTTCATCTGCTTATATCTCTCTTTTCGTTTCACTTTCTGATTGACATCTAGAAGAATATCAAGGACATTTGATCGAAAGCTCAAATGTTGCCAATGGTCGAAAAACCAATATTCAGCCTCCGTAGACACATGAACAAAACCCATATATGCATATTCAGTAAAATGAAGGATACGCCATTGTAGAAATCAAGTTGTACCAGATTTAATCATTCAGATGCACTGCTGTGTTATTTTCATTTCCCGACCTCATTAGCTGATTTTAAAGATTAAAGGGTAACATATAACATAGACTATCGCAAAACACTACACGTAGGGTCATTATCGATTCTATTTCCTTCTATATTGTATCTCTCGATGATTTATCTGGACCAATATGGTGTGAATTAGACATCCAAATACGCACAAATATGATTTCATCATAAAGAGATTTAACATTTGACGATACCTTATGTAGTGTTGTGCTGTTTTGGCACTAGAATGAGGTCTAGTTGTTTTTAACTTGACTTGTCATCTGTTTATTCTGACACTCGTGCAACAACACGTTAACTTGATTTCAATTTACATTACTTAATAGTGTCATTGTTAAGTCAATTTATCAGATGTAATTATTAGACAAAGGTGTTCTTATAATTATATCAGTTGATGAGCATCCATGCAACCGTGAAAAAATGCATTAAGCATTCCATACAAACTAATCAGCCTATCAATCACTGCCTTTGTCTAACACTATTTTGAAGTGAGAAAAAAAAAATTATACAAAGGCAAGTTTACACATTGCTACCAAGTAATGTGTTGTGCTTTTGAAATCCGTTAAAAAAATCTTTTGACTTTAGAACACCTCGTCTTTGAATTACAAAGCAACGTTATAATTGATGTGCAAGGTTGACTTAGTTGGTTTTCTTTGTTGTCAGCTTCTAAATGATCTTTATCTATAATCAAAATGAAACCAACTTAAACGATACATCTGAAGTAAGATAATATGGTATATTGTATTATTTCTTTTAGCAAAGCATTGTTGTCTGGCAAAACCCAATTCCTTCATAACCTAATCAGTGACAATAATAAGAAGTTATTTAATGTTGTCATGTCAATCTATATACACAGCAGCTACTATAACCTTCATCATTAAGTGTAGCATCCTTCTATTCGTCATCATCCTTATTTGTTTCCTTGGTATAGTTGAGATGAGGTAACTATTTCATGTGGAAAATCATACATTGATTAAGTTAGATTAGATGTCTTATAAGATGCATTAGTCTGCCATTACATCTGATATATCACAGCTCTATGCTATACAGTGTTTATCCTATTGAACTTCTAATTCTTAGAGAACATCATATAATAATGACCTACTACCATTGTGTACTATTGTAGTTATTGTATTTATCTTCTATTATTCTAGTATTCATGAGAGATTTGCTTATCCATATTTTATATGGTGATGCATAGCGTCTGAGACGTTAGTTGGAGTGTATGGTATTCCCGTGAAGATGTACATACTATATTTTATCGACAATGGACTCCAATTGAGATATTGATAGATTTTTTGTCCTTTATCCTTCTTTTAGCAATATTTGAGGTATATCGTGATGGTAAGTTTTATTGGTGGAGGAAATCCAAATATCGTGAGACCTGCCCCAAGTCACTGACAAACTTTATCACATCTATACGTGTAATTTTATTAATTGTCAAGTCTATATTTGAAACATAAACATCATGAAATAATATATATATATATCGTATAGTAACGATAGCAGACACAGTTTAAGATGTTGTATCCTAGAAATGACTATTTTTTTGTGCAATACATATAAGGAAACTGAATTTTTATTTGATACCTTGCGAAATGGTCAACACGATCATTAAGAATGGTGGTTTACTACCTATCAGTAGACACAATTTCTCATGTAAATCCACATCCATTGGGAATTGTGCGAAGGAAAAGTCTACACATTCTCATGATACGTACTAAAGGACGGCAATTTTGCTTTTTTTTGTTTTGTTTTGTGTATGTGTGTTTTCTGGGTTTTTTTTTTTTGTCGATATGGTTGTCATTGGAGGTATATCTCATTAAAACTCGTACAACAGACTAAGCCATTACTTTAGGAAATGATCAGAAATAATGATTGGTTTTTTTTCATACTTTTGCCCTTAACCAAGATCTTTAGCTTCAAATTCATGGCTAGATATCAATTTTCATGATTTTTGATACCTTTGAAATGTCCATATCACTTTGCAAAATATTAACAAACACGATTTATCTAGTGAACAATTTAAGAGCTTTTGAGGGAAAATGAGGACGTGACATGGGGTAAATGTGGGCGAAAATAAATAGTCTTTTATTGTTTTTCTATTATCCTTGTACATATCATTGAAATACATATGCAGTGATCGTTCGAACTTTTATATCTAAATTCACCTTTATTTGTAGTAAAAATCCATGTTTACAATTTGTTCTTAAGAGAGTTGTTGTGTTATGTTGTCAACATGGTTGTCGGCCTTGTCAGCATATATAGAAAAAATGATCAAGTAATTTGAAAGGTTCCGGATTCTTCCAGGTTGATCTAACCAAAAGGAATGCGCTTCATCAATCTTTATGCCTCTGAATGAAAATTTCTTGTTTGGTTAATGTTTACTGTGTAATAAGGAGTGATTCATACGGATTGGTCGTCTTAAATTTGATTGTAGACTTGTTTCCAAGACTACGCCAAGTATAATGTTGTACCATGTCACCATCTGAGTTAGACTGCTTCGACCTAATCAATTTCGCCATAATTGTAGATGTCCCCAAACTGAACAACATACGGAAGTAATTATCCAACAGTAGATTTATAGGTTATGTCTTTTCCTCGTTCTAATTTGACCTTCGACGAAGGAAACTGGGGAGATTAATTGGCATTTGACACGCTTGGCTTTTTCATTTTACATTTAAACATATGTACATTTGTATTTTGCTGCTCCTAAATACTCCCGGTGACAGCAATGTTTTCTTACATATTAATTTACATATATATTACTTTGTAATTAAGGAACTGAAATTAAAAACTCAAGGTCCATAAACATTGGTCCATTCGGAGTAGTTCCCGGAATATAAGTAATGGAAAGTACCGATTCTCTGGGACCTATAATTTGTTATCACTATATACAAGCTGTATTCTTTCGTATTCTTAATTACTTTTGATATATTCTCGGTAGGTTTGTATAATGAAAAACACATTTGAAAAATGAAACAAAGGTTGATTCAACATTGAAATATTGCTATTAACTATACCAGAATATGCCCACTTAATTATTTAACAATATCCCTAATTAATTATTCTAAAATATCCCCATGGAGTATATCATTTCTTCTTAATTAACCTTTAAAGAACATGTAAATTAGGGAAAACCAAGTCAAATATAATATTGACATTTAAAGACCATTAACCTGCTGGAAGTTTAAGTGAGGTTCTTGTTGCTGAATCTTTAGTTAAATGTGTAGTCTATTGTCATTGTCTGTCATTTACGACGTCTAATTATCCCTTTGGTTCATGTTGCTGAATCTTTAGTTAAATGTGTAGTCTATTGTCATTGTCTGTCATTTACGACGTCTAATTATCCCTTTGGTTCATGTTGCTGAATCTTTAGTTAAATCTGTCATTTACGACGTCTAATTATCCCTTTGGTTCATGTTGCTGAATCTTTAGTTAAATGTGTAGTCTATTGTCATTGTCTGTCATTTACGGCGTCTGATTATCCCTTTGGTTCATGTTGCTGAATCTTTAGTTAAATGTGTAGTCTATTGTCATTGTCTGTCATTTACGGCGTCTAATTATCCCTTTGGTTCATGTTGCTGAATCTTTAGTTAAATGTGTAGTCTATTGTCATTGTCTGTCATTTACGACGTCTAATTATCCCTTTGGTTCATGTTGCTGAATCTTTAGTTAAATGTGTAGTCTATTGTCATTGTCTGTCATTTACGACGTCTAATTATCCCTTTGGTTCATGCAGACCAGTGAGCATCTTGCCAATTCCCTCTAAAAATTTTGAAAAGGTATTGTCTAAGCAATTGTCTTTGTAATTTGATAAAATTTTTGATATGTTTTTGTGTGCATTCCGCAAGGGCCATGGTTGCCAAACAACATTATTAAGACTGCTGGAAGACTGGAAAAAGGCCTTGGATAACAACGAATAAATAGCTGCAATACTTATGGATCTGTCAAAGGCCTTTGCCTGTCTTCCACATGATATTTTACTCAGCAAATTATCAGCTTATGGTTTAACTGAAAATTCTATTAAATTATTATACTCATATTTATCAGATAGAAAGCAACAAATAAAAATTGGTAATATTATCAGCAGGTGGGAAAAAGTTCAAAAAGGTGTTCCTCAGGGATCTATACTTGGCCCCTTACTTTTTAATGTTTTTATTAATGATATTTTCTATTTTATTCATAAATCTAATCTGTATAATTATGATGACGACAATACGTTATCATTTCACTCCCCTGATTATGAAAAGGTTATATCTGTATTACAGGAAGAAAGTGACATTTTAATTAAATGGTTTAGTTTTAATTGTATGCAGGCCAATCCTGAAAAATTTCAGGCTATTGCTGTTGGAAAGAATACATGTAACAAAAATCCTATTTTTATTATTGGTGATGCCAACATAAGCTGTGATGAAATTGTCAAATTACTTGGTGTAGATATTGATTTTAAACTGAATTTGATTATCATATTACTAATATATGCAAAAAAGCAGTACAACAATTAAATATTTTGAAACGTATTGGTAAAAATCTTAGTAAATTAAATAGATTAACCATTTTTCATACTTTTATTTTGTCAAATTTTAATTTTTGTCCATTGTCATGGCATTTTTGTTCTGAGAAAAATACAAAAAAGATAGAAAAAGTTCAAGAGAGGGCATTGCGTTTTGTGTATTTTGATTATACTTCTTCATATGATGAGTTATTGCTTAAAGTTAAATTACCTAGTTTACATGTACGAAGAACAAGATTAATGGCAATTGAAACTTTTAAAATTATAAATGGTATTGCTCCACCTGTTTTGGATAATATATTACAAAAAAGAGACAGTAGATATAACTTTAGATA
>MJUT01000558.1:60380-72252 GCA_002080005.1 Gigantidas platifrons
ATGACAAAAAGATACCAAAGAGGTAATCAGAATACGTATGTTAAAGTATGACAGACAATACAATGACAAAAAGATACCAAAGAGGTAATCAGAATACGTATGTTAAAGTATGACAGACAATACAATGACAAAAAGATACCAAAGAGGTAATCAGAATACGTATGTTAAAGTATGACAGACAATACAATGACAAAAAGATACCAAAGAGGTAATCAGAATACGTATGTTAAAGTATGACAGACAATACAATGACAAAAAGATACCAAAGAGGTAATCAGAATACGTATGTTAAAGTATGAAAGACAATACAATGATAAAAAGATACCAAAGAGGTAATCAGAATACGTATGTTAAAGAATGACAGACAATACAATGACAAAAAGATACCAAAGAGGTAATCAGAATACGTATGTTAAAGAATGACAGACAATACAATGACAAAAAGATACCAAAGAGGTAATCAGAATACGTATGTTAAAGTATGACAGACAATACAATGACAAAAAGATACCAAAGAGGTAATCAGAATACGTATGTTAAAGAATGACAGACAATACAATGACAAAAAGATACCAAAGAGGTAATCAGAATACGTATGTTAAAGTATGACAGACAATACAATGACAAAAAGATACCAAAGAGGTAATCAGAATACGTATGTTAAAGAATGACAGACAATACAATGACAAAAAGACGAATAGTGATCAACGATCAGCAAAGCACTTTGGAAAGAACAATATGGTAAAGCAACACAAATCTCATGACTATCAGCGGTGAATTCAGGTGCTCCGGAAGGGTACGCAATTTCTGCTTCACTAGTGGTACACGTCTTGTTACTATTAAACGACAAGTATATCATGTGATATAGAAATCGTGTTAGATACCAGTATACGTAATTACCAATAACCTAAACATAACAGCACTTTTAAATGCATCTATTGTGCGTATGTGTAAGGCATAAAAGTCAATAACGAGTATATCCACCGCGCTTATTGTGAAGTTCTGTAACACGCTTCGTCATGCTTCACACAAGACGCCTAAGCCGTTCTTGGGGGAACTGTTGCCACTCCTGTAAGATAGCAGTTCTTAATTTGTCAATATTTTGACATTTTGGATTGCGTTGGTTAATTTTTCGGCCAATAAAGTCCCATACATGCTCAATAGGGTTCATGTCTGGCGACATCGCAGGCCATGGAATTGTCTGAACAGTCTCTTGCTGTAAAAAATATTGTACAATTCGGGCTCTATGTGGCCTATCGTTGTCGTCCATGAACATTGGCCTGTCAGCCAACGCATGATTGTCGAAATGGGGGACTACGCGTGGAGCGAGCACATTGTCACGGTATTTTTGGCCTGTCAGATTACCATCAAGAACGTACAAGTCCAACTTACAGTCAAAGGAAAAACAACCCCAGACAGTTACACCCCACCCCCAAAAGCAGTTGTGCCCAAAATGTGGTTGTCCTGAAATGAAGTGTTTCGTTGGCGCCAAACCCTTGCACGACCGTCGGTAGGGCGTAACATAAAACGACTTTCATCAGACCAGTGGACCCGTCTCCATGTGCGAATAGTCCACCCCAAATGATCATGTGACCAGTCAAATCGAGCATGGCGATGACGTAATGTCAACTGTGGACGTTTTATGGGACGTCACGCTCGCATTCCCTGATGGTGGAGGCGTCTGATTACAGTGCGTGTGCTAATGTGGCCTCCAAACGCTAAATTACCACGAAATGCACCAGCTCTACTGAACGGCCGTTGCCGCGCCCGCCCGTCTGGATATGAGCCGGTCCTCTCTCGGCGTCATTTTGTGAGGTCTACCTGCCCGTGGTCGGTCAGTAACATTCCCCGTTTGACGAAAACGCTGCATCAGTCGTACAATGATGGAATGGTTAACCCTGAAGTGGTCTACCACCCTTCTATGGCTAAGACCACCGTTATGCATGCCAACAGCTTGCCACCTTTCTGGTATGGTTAATTTTCGCAGCACCATACCAAACCAATAGAAAATGAAACTTAAAACTCTACACAAAAAAATCAGTTTTCGTTCGCAAACACAAATGTTGAAAAGTACACGTGGCACTTTACACACCCTGTCATATACACATAAATAAAAATCGATCAATAACCTGTTTCACAGGTAAGTAAGTATGTGTGTACAGGTAACGAAAACAGCAAACCGATTTGAAATAAGTTCATTATTAGAAAAGATATTATTGAAACAAGTCAGGTGGTGCTTAACTTTTGTCGGACTGTATATATTAACTATTAATTGGTATTTTTTTTCACCGAGCTCCCCAGAAATCAAATGTTAAAAGTATTTGAGCATTGGAGAGTTCAACAATATTTCCGTTTTTTAACGACAGTCAGTTTTATTAGTAGTGTAACCCGGAGTAGTCGGACGATCTACTGCATGTCACTGATAAAGATATCATAATGTTGCATAGAGTACACCTCGCCACGATCTGGAGTCAAATTCACACCTTAGTGGTGACGCCTTAGTTAAATTGATGTCATCACTTCAAACGTTTTACGGTCCCTACCATGACATGGTAAACCGTTATGGAATATATGTGACACAAATGACCACCGATATGTTCAACTTGTAAGCATTTCCCGATCCTTTCCTCATTCCTGACTTATCTCCAGATTTGTAACAAGAGTAGCACGCACGGTGCCACTAGTGGAGCAGGAACTACTTACCTTTCCGATGCACCTCAGTTCCTCCCTGCTTTCCCTTGGGGTTCCTGTTGCTCGATCTTTAGTTTTCATATAGTGTTTTGTAGATCATTGTTGTCTGTCTTTCTTCGATTTAGGAATTCTGATTTCCCTTTCGTATATTCGTCTTATACATTCAACTTTGTCAATAATGATTTACCCCCAAGTAGTTACAAAGCTTAATTTAACTTGTCAAACATTGAAATCTATCAAAATGTTCAATTACAGAGATGTATCCAGTTAGATGTGTATGAGGGCTATAAACATAAAAACTATTTCTAATATAACTTCTGTCAAATAATTTTAAATAATTAATACATAAGAAAACTATATCTATAATCTTGGAATCAATACAGCTAATCTTTATGATTATTATAATTACGATATGTTCGATGGCACAATAAACTTACTTTGGAAAAACAGACATGTATATTATCATGTCTTCTAAAAAGACAATAATCTATAACTTTTATAAAAAAAAAAAGGATAATATATACCTTTTATTAAAAAGAAATGAGAATAATACAGGATTTAATTAAGTTATAATCTTCCTGACGTGTAATAAGAGTATTCTCATTAGACAATTGTCAGACAATCACGTTTAAAATACAATCATAAGATCATGATGAGAAAGGAAAAGAAATGAATACAGTTAATAGGACACGATTGTTGTAGGATTAACGTCAAGTCATTACAGAAATCTACATCTTCTTTATTGACTGTTGAGCTGTAAACGTGTTTGTTTAAATAAATGTAAAATGGAATAGTAAGAGTAAATACAATTTAAACAAACAAAACAACATCAGTGAATCATAAAATCAAAGATTGAATAAGAAAAGTAAAATACCAATTACAAGGATCCTTACAAATCGTGACCAACCGGATAGATACAAGAGTACAAAAGTCACAGACCGATTAGATGAAACGGTACATAGAGGTTACAAACCTGATAGACAAAACAGTCCAAAACGTCACAAACCGGGTAAGTAAAAGGGTACACAAATCGCAAGCTTGTTAGACAAAACAGTACAAAAAAATCACAAACCGAACAGAAAAAAACTGGATAGACAAAACATTACCAGATCAACAGAAAAGTACAAAGAGTCACAAACGGGTAGATAATATACAATTACTGTCTTTTGATGAGGTAAATGTGTGGATTTATTGACTTTTGAAAAAATTTATATTCACTGAGCCCGAAAGGGCAAAGTGAATATCAATTTTTTTCAAAAGTCAATTAATCCACACATTTACAGAGTCAAAAGACAGTAATTGTTTTATTTTATATGTTGAGGAAATAGTGGTATTCTGAAATAAAGAGTTACATGTCCACTGTCCTGAGGTAGTGCTACATTATATATTATTGTTTACATCACCATTCCATTATCTGAATCTTTATCATTTAATATATTTTTCAATGTTCCGTCCGACAAAGTGGCAAATCTTTGTTTTGGGCACCGGCGGTACGTCTGCATCTATATAGCACATTTTGTTTTTGTATTGACGGATGCGGCAAATGAACTACTTTTTTCGTTGGTTGATTGAAATGGAATGTTTTTAAAAGAAATTCCATGTTCCAAACATAGTAACACGTTTTATTTTAAAGAATGATTTTGATAGAAATCTATACTAAGGAATTTACTAATATAGAATAAAACGTTTTATCACATATTTTGTTGCAATATGTTCGTTTTTGTATGTCCAATAATAGCTGAAAGTCAGTGTTGGTTATTTGCCATCAGGGCCAATATCGCTATGTGCCCTCAAATATCCGAATTTCCCCCCGAATTCAAATTGCGGTGTCTGCGTAGTGATGTCAAACATTATATGTCAGAGTACAAGGAAAGACGGTATATATAAACAGGAATAAAATCGTATTTCAATCAAATTAACACATTTCAAAATATTGGAATAAAGCTTAAATAACTTGAAACGGAATAATTGGCTCAAATGTATACGTCGAGTTGAATAGGAATTTCCATTCAAATATCAACGTCTTGTGTAGACTTTGGGTAGACAAACACTTTTTAACGTCATTGTGCAGATCAACTCTGCTTGATATCTTCTTGAAACCAGACTCGAAACAAAAATTGTTGCATGTTGAACAAAGGCAACTCTCTTAAGGATTTATTTTCGCAATTTGTCAGTTCAAAGATCTTGTATGCAATATAAATGTCAATGCTTGCTTGGAAAAAGTCAGTATAAAATATGTGATAAATAGATTATAACATGACATTTTCCATATCGTCCCTGGTATCCGCCCCCGACCCATATCAGCCCTTCAGCGTCGCTGTCGAGCTTCATATGGGAGTTTCGGGCTGATACCAGAGGCCGATATGGAAAATGTCATGTAATATTCTCTCAACAAAACTGTCCAAAAATCACAAATCGGTAAGATAAAGCGTTACAAAAAGGTAAAAACAAGATCGACAAAATAGTTCAAAAAGTCACAAACCGGTTAGACAAAACAGTGCAAACCGTCACAAGCTGGTCAAATAAAATGGTACTAAAAAGGTAGAAATTAGATAGACAATACAGTCCTTTATGCATGGTGTACATAATCAAATAAAAATATAAAAAAATACCACACTGTCGGAATAGAATCACCATCTCTTGTCAAATCGTTCCACCCAGTAGTTGATGACATTGTGCTTAATAGCGATATATAAAGGTTATCATACAATGTACCATGAAAATGTGTGAATTTCTTAAAGTTGAACAAATGCTACTAACAAGAAGCAAATGATGTTTGTTTTATTGGTCAGCTATCAAGTATGATTGCCCAAATGATGTTTGTTTTATTGGTCAGCTATCAAGTATGATTGCCCAAATGATGTTTGTTTTATTGGTCAGCTATCAAGTATGATTGCCCAAATGATGTTTGTTTTATTGGTCAGCTATCAAGTATGATTGCCCAAAAACTTGCTCCCTGTGTAGTTAATATTTGATTTGTTTTTAATTCTATTTAGAATTAGAAATCTAATTTACATGCCTTTAGAATTAGAAATCAAATTTACATGCCTTTAGAATTAGAAATCTAATTTACATGCCTTTAGAATTAGAAATCTAATTTACATGCCTTTAGCAAATTTCTTTACAAATATAGTTAAATTCGGAAAATAGTGTTCAAAAGTTGTTATTTTGATTTGTTTTTTGTTTTGTTTTGTTTTGTTTTTTTATTATTATATTGTTTTTATTATTTTCATTATGGAGTAAGAACAAATGATCCAGTACTTCCTTTGATGCAACACTTAATTAGTGTTCAATAAACACAACGCACCTGTAAACAAATAAACATTTCATAAATAGGGAGTATTGAATTAAAATGTTTTTGATGAATAAAATGACACCAATAAAAGTAGGAAGAAAAACGTAATTAGTACCCAAAGACATGTACAATAAAATTTAATGACAACAATTACATATTTGAAATGATAATTAAACTTTGTTGGCTTCATGAAATGTTATTTATTTATTCCCAGAAATACAATCCTGATATCAGTTCTCCTTGACATCATAAAAACGTATATATCGACTTTAATGTGCACGACGTGTTTCTGGAATAATCTTCTTCAGATACCGACTCAAAATCAGAAGATTGAAAAGCCAAACAATCTAAACGTCCCCGGGATAATCTTCTTCAGATACCGACTCAAAATCAGAAGATTGAAAAGCCAAACAATCTAAACGTCCCCGGGGTAAGTGAACCAAATGGCCTAAAACTCTTTAGTATGTAATTTTGTACACGAAATTTGACCAAACAGAACACTGTAAAGTATCGATCATTCAACTCTTTTAGGGGACTATGTTTTCGCCCAGTCAGGAGTATTCTTACACGAAACAAGAATCATATTATTTATTTTTTAAGACATGAAAAATCAGTAATTTTTCTTAAAATTTTACCGAAAATTTCTCGTTAAAAACTGCTGGTTTCGATAATATAATTTGCCGACAGATGCCAATTTTCAGAAAAACGAATAGTCCCCTCTTCCTAAAAGTGAAATGGTCGTTCTTTAATCAGCGAGAGATTTCGATCTTAATATATTAAGGATATTTCCACTGCAAACTAGTCTCATTCATTTAGACCATCCACAATACAGGACAATGATTTAAATGTTTATTTTTATCTTTTATTGCAAAGATGTTTTCTTCTTAAAATAAGAATAGAACATTCAAGGAGGAACTGCTGCCTCATCTTTCCTATGACGTTAACTTCCTTCTTGTCATTCATTAAATGTTCTAACACAATTGCTTCCCTTTTCATCTAATAGATTAATAGAGGATCTGTCTTACTTCTACAGGACATTGATCGCCTTCAGCAAGAATAAGATTTTTGTCATTACTTTCGTTACTTCTACCTAGTGCTTACCTACTACAAGAAGTTATTATGAAAGGATATTTTTTTAGCTACGTAATATCTTTTATTCAAATGCTTGTTACAATTAACACTCCAAAAGTCCAAGACCGCTTGGTGTTTCCCTGTTGTATCCTTTTCTGATTATCCAGGGCTATGAAAGGATATTGTCTTACTCGTACAAAGTACTGACCACACTCAACCAGAAGAGTTTTGTGTTAAGAGTTAATACTGGCGGCCTAGGGCGTGTTATAATGGAAGGGTTTATCTTCCTCCTACACAGTACTGATCGCCTTCAACAAGTTGACAATTTTGTAAATGGTTTAATGTTAAAATATTATCATGAATGACATATATAAGTACATTTAGATTAGAATTGATTAATATTGGGTAGAAGGTAGGTTTAGTGATTGTGTGGGTTTTCTTTGTTGTGTCTAATATGACTTTATTATGGAAGACAAAATAGGGAATGTCTATGTTTTAATGTCACAAGAAGGTGGTTAGCTTTACACGATGTTCTTCATTCTATGTATGGGATAGGTTATCGGTCGACAAAGTATGCTAAATGTGATTTTTTTTTCATCTCCATGTAATTAATTTAGAATCATATTTCGATGTCGCATTGAATCAAATGGGTTATATGAAAGTTTCGCTCTCTATGACAATGGCTTGGTCCTTTTGAAAATGGATATTTAACAGAGAAGTGAGAAGCAACACAGATATGAATGCCATAAAACTATACAACATCCTAAATGATAAATAGGTCAAATTCATATGCTCTGTAATTTCGTATACCTATGCCACACATATTGCAACCAAGGAATAGCCCTTTAAAGGTACCAAAAGCAGAAGCCCTCCGAAAGGTCATGAGATTAAAGGATTTACAGCCATTACTAGTATTACCATAAATCAAGTGATGTATAACATATCCTTTGCAAATCGTAAAGGGATAACCCAGCACATTTACTCTAAATCAGCGACTGAAAAGTTTCAATTATTTTTGTATCATTTATTTCTCATGCTTAAATATTTCTATGCGTTGGTTTAACCAAGTAAGGATTTTGCATAGTTGTGTATATTATACGATTGTTTGGTTTGATACATGTGTCGATTACTAATTAGGAATTAGATTGGATTGTAGGAGGATTTGTATTGAAAGTAATTGATTGTCAATGTATATTACAATTAAACGCCCTACGATGCTAATTTTGTTTTGAAATATTAATAACATTATGTGGTATCATTTTCTGTTATCCTTTTGATCATATAACCTTGTATCATGTTGTAACTCTTTTGTTATCATAACTTTACTAACCATGTTGACGTCAATATATAATTCCATAATTAGATATCTTGTCTATTTCCTTCATTTGTTCTCATAAATGATGTATGCAATGTCTTAAAACAAATCTTAACGTACGAAACAATACACATGATGATGAAAAGAATATTTGAGCGAGTTATGGTCAACAATTCAACCAATACCAACAACTATCCTTCACCTCATATCATTGAACGCAAAGAAAAACACTCCGACATATGCAGATAGAAATCCAGGAACTGGCTTGTGAGAGGAACACATAATGTTGTGGGTTAAACATATTAATGGGATCTCAAAGGTCTTCCTGTTTAAAAACTAGGTCTCCAACGGCAATACTATGTACACAAACAATAATCCTGCACAGATTCGCCTCTATTTGAAAATACTACACATTATCAGAATCGTAATCTCGCATTTCTAATAGAACATCTCCCAGCTAATACCCATGTTTACTCTTTTTCATGAGTTGTTGTGGCTGTTTAGTCCCTTTCCATACGACATTTTCTATTTTAATCTGCTTTATTTACAACCACTGACACCGTATTGCTCTGATAAACAACGTGACCGACACTGTATAGTACATAAATAGTTTCCTGATTCGTGCCGAACTTATATCAAAACGGACTAGTGTACAAAATGATAGTAGCCGACTGACTGACAATATTAATGTTAGATTGAATACAAAGGTTGAATAAATAATGTACAAATCTTCAAGATCATGCTTCAGAACTATTGACCATGTAAGAACACTGAGGACTTGTACTGATATTTGTTAACAGTTATAATGTACATTGTATTTAAATATATGACATGAGGTGTATTGCTACGTGAGCTTTTTTTTTAAATCCAGTAGTATCATTTAATACAAACTATATAATGGGGCATGTGTTACTCGATCTTTACTATTCTGTGTTGTTTTGTAGGTCATTGTTTGTCCATTTGTCCATTTTATTTTGGTCATTGTTTTGTCTCCTTCGATTTACGGATTCTGATTAACCCTTTGGTATCTTCAAACTCGTCATTTAGCTTTTATGAGTATGGATACAACAAATACATTCTGCTCTCTTCTGCAATAATTAATGAATATGAAAAATAACATCAGTTAATCCTTTTAAAATCAGAGATAAAATGAAAATGTTGATGAAAATATAGTTACTGAAGAGAATTACAGTTTTCTTTTTGTCGCATTATTACTAGTCATATGCCATCAAAGCATTCTAAAGATAGAAACATATTTTTGCTGAATCCGCAGAAATCTTTTGATATCCTTGATTTTGCCTTGTCTATCCGGGTTGTCATTTGATGTTTTCATTAATGTTTCCTGCGTCTTTCACTTGAAATATAAAACAAATCTGTAGATATTTATAATCTATAATAATGGAATTTAAAAAAACAAAAAAACAATAGTTGCATAACCTTTTGTAATTTCACACTGAAAATCTTATTATAGGCCTATTAGAGTATTGTATTAAATGTTACTTCTTCAGATTAAGATTTATCATCAGTTTGTCTAAGCTTGTTCACAATAGAAGTTAATCATTTACAAATACAATTCAGTCTCTGTTATAATAAAATGTCATTTACCAGTATGTTTAAGGCTATAACTCTTTCTACTTTTAACATCAGTTTATGTAATAGTTATACACTGAGGTATAGGTGTTTCTAATCCAGAAACACCGTATACCGAAGCGTATAACTAACTTACTCCCCATGTTATTCTAAATACACGGAATATTCATTACAAAATGTCATAAAAAACAAAAACAATAACCACAGAAACATTAAATTTCATAAATCGATACATTTTTGTGGTTTCCCCATTGGGTACCTCTTCTATAAAGATAGATTGAACGACTGAGTTGTATTAAGGATTAAACAGATTGATTGGTTAATAATGAGAGATGTTATTCGATATAAATTCGATCTTCAGGAATGATAGACGTGTTATATTAAACTGAACTTTTTGTAGAGAATGGATATTAACCATATTAGCACAAATATTACTCAGAACTGCTAAATAAAGTAAGTAAGAATATATGTTGAATATGACAAAGTATTTTTCTACCAATAAACTTCAGTTTTTAAGTGCGCATTTAACAGGTTGTTTTTTGTTTTGTTTTGTTTTGTTTTTTTTTTTTAAAGCTTGGATGCAGACAATAAAAAAAAGTTTCAGAATAAGAAAAGGTAATAACGATCTCATTTTCGACAATTTTCACATACTTTTAATAAATTCTCCGAAAAAAACGGGGGAGCCCCCCCCCCCCTGGATCCACCAATGTTAATCTTTTGAAAGGGTGTCAACATATATATTTTCTTTTTACAATTCTTTCCCGACCAAGTTTGTTTTACGATTTTTTATTATTATTTAGTTTTTTTTAACGATTGCTTGAATTTTTTTCAGACTATACTTCATTAACAAGATCTTTATGTTTTCTTTTTCAGTTTTTCAATATCCAGTTTTCGTGTTATTTTCAGCTGAGTGGTAATTAATTACTTCATTGTTGTAGGAACAATAGGCCGTGCTCACAGGGTGTGAAGACAAGAGTTTCCAGAAACCCCTGTCGTCACACCCTGTGAACACAGGCTATTGTTCTTATAACAATGCAGTAATTCATAGAAAGGCAGTTTCAGAGATAGAAAGCGTATGGTTTAACAATAGACCTGGGGTGTAAATATACTGTACATTTAATTATTTTTGTCACAGCTAAGCCTTCACAACACCTCTGGCAGTTACGTGTTATCTACCAATAGCTGTTCAAGGCAGAAGTAACAATTCTTGAAAATCACCAGGCCTTACTGACACATAACCTCCCCCGACGTTATAAATTTATCTAAGCATCGGTTATAGACAAGCAGGAAAACAATGATAGAGCATGATGTCCCGTTCAAGGTTTTACATCAAATACCTATTAATCTTATTGTTGACAATAACCATTAAACCTTTGTTTTCCTCATTCTAACGTTAACGTTGTCAATAACGTTAAAAGTGACGGTGATGTATATGTGTGGTAGGCTGGTAGAGGTATCTATTCTGCTTCTTACTACGTTTTTTTCTGTTGGATGTAGAGCTATTCCGACAGTTTGATTTGTTTTTGGCTTTCTCTTTATTCGATACATGTACATATCTAGTGAGTTTGCGCCAAGCTATCAGGTCTCGCCATGGATGTAACAACCTGGCTTGGATATATTCAGCCATGCGTTAAGTGGAAGAGCAATGTTCCTTTGTGTGGTATATGCAATTACATTATTGACATTCAGATCGCCACCATCGTCGTCATTTTGTATTATTGACTTCCGCAGCAGTCATCTTCCGTAAAAGCAGGAAAAATATTTTTATGTAAAAATATGATCTTTTTAAAAACGACAGCGAAATATATGTGCACATTTACTTTAAAATATTATCTTATTTATATTTGTGTATTTTAAGCATTTAAATCATAACCAAGCACTCTAGTATTTAAATCATAACCAAGCACTCT
>MJUT01000558.1:73180-91108 GCA_002080005.1 Gigantidas platifrons
CAAGCACTCTAGTATTTAAATCATAACCAAGCACTCTAGTATTTAAATCATAACCAAGCACTCTAGTATTTAAGCGTATTATCTTAAACTCTGTCTTTGATTTCTCATCGAGAACTATTAACACCATAACATTATTCTTTATCCTATATTTAATTCTGTAACTATGGTATTCTGATAGTCTTAATTCCATTGCTTGTCTTACCCATCATAATTTCTTTGACTTCATTGACCTTGTATCATTTAAAGTTTTGTTGTCAATGATAAAAATAATAAGCATGCAATCACATTTTGAATTCTGCTGACTATATTTGTCACAGTTCTAATCATGTTATATAGTATTTTAGCTTTTGTAAATCTTGACAGAATGTCCTTATTACAGCAAATATAAGTCAGTTATTGTCATTTTATTATAAAAAATCTATAAATAACTAACTTTTAACTAACTATTTTCTTAATGAATATGAAGAACAGTAAATAGTAGGTAATTCTGTCTTCATGGACATATAAGACATCTAATGTTTATCAAACCAATCAAAGGTTGAATAGGTATCTTAGTCAGTTCAAGGTTGTCTATGAATGTTCATGTTGTTCAATTGTTCGAATGTTTGTTGTGTGTTTTGTTATAATTAAGTTGCATTGAATTCTGATATGACGTGTATAATATTTGTATACTTAATAATAAAAACATATATATCTAATTTAGTGCACACGACATGAGTCTGGAACGAGCGTGAGGGACATTTGTTCACTTAATAAACCATCTTTTTCGAAATCTTTCAAAACAGTTTAAAACCCACCAATCTACAACGCTATCCAACATTCTAAATGAAAAGCTCTTAAAGAACAGAAAGATCATAATTGTTTTTTTTTTTTTATTTATTTTTTTTTTTTGTGTGTGTTCAGGACGTATGTTTTTCCTTTAAATATATGTTTATGGTACTATTAGAGTGTTATGTCAGCTTTATCAGTAAAATACTATAGTGTGCAAAGATATGTCTACACGACAAGGTGCGTGTTGTCATCTATATTGCGACAGCAGAAGTGACTTTTTCGAAAAGTGGCATCATGCTTGCTCTGACGTGTGAGGTGTTTATTTGTATAAACCAACGCAGTAAGTAGTGATGTCTTTGATCTTACAGTTCTTACTGGAGTTTTATCCCACATGGCTGTCAATTTCATATATTGTTGAAGGTCTGTGGAGTCTTATGTACAGCTGTGGTTCTGGTTGTCGAGATCAGTTCCGGGTGGGTTTTTTATATTTTTCTCTTGTGTTGATGCTGGTCGGGATGTTGTCTAGACTTGTGAGCTCTTCTTGTCATTTTATATCCATGTTTGACTCCTCTGTGCTTTGGTGACACGTTTTATTTTTTTAATTTCTAGTCTCCCGTGAGGTCATTGCAGTCATTGATACATGTGGTATTTAAACTTTTGGGCGTATCCTTTGTGACCAACACCCCATCTGTCGTTACCGTACATATGTTAGAGTTATTATGGGGTTTGCTGTAGGAGTGGTTCCTGTTGTTGGTTATATTGTCGACAATTGATTTGATAGGGGATTTTCAATTTCCATTCTTAATCAACATAATTCCTCCATATTATGTGATATGCCTATCATAACTGATAAGTAACTCTCCAGTAGTCTACATCTGCAATGCTGGACAGTTGATTACTTTTGGGAGCAAGGTACTCATTGAAAAACGACGAAAATCTTTAAATGCAATCATTACGAATTGATTTGGTGACAAAACAAGTACACTGAACAGACTTACAATATATTCCTATGCACAGAAAAAATATTCACGTATTTATATTTTGTCATATCAATGCTTGAAACAAACACTTTATTAATCAGAAATACTATTTGAAAATAAATAAATTTAAACAATTGCTTAAATAGTATTGATATATATGATCCATATAATTGTAGATGTTGTTTGATATTCTGTAAAGTAATTGATGAAATCCAATAATCTAAATCAACATTAATAAGACCAATCAATGATTGTTTTATTATATCAATTTCACTAATTGATCGATTCAGTGTTGCTTTTGAAGTCACTTTAACAAATTCACGGAATATATTATGCCGAACAGACAGACGGTATGCTGGATGGGAATAATGATTGCATGTATTGAATAATCTATTCTTAAAATTTTCAGTCACAATCTTTAAAACTTGAAGTTGTGTCTCTGTCCTAGATCTTCATTTAGTTCTCATATTTTATCTGTCACATATCACACAATAATAAGTACCTCGATACACCTCGGGTGTTACGGTTTCCAGTCACCTATCCTCAGTCAGTCCATTATAACTGTCTGGTTAAGATGGTACTCATTCTATAGCTGAAGAATTACTGACCGAGACGATAAATACAAATAACACAACAATCCCTCTTACATAATGTTGAAAACTAGTGTCCTTATATGATATGAATCATCAGCAATACAAATATATTACTTTAATTTGGGAAATACCCTATATACACACATTTACACTAATTGCATATTCATATTCTATTTCACGAGTAAACAGAATATCTCCAATAAGAAACGTCAATCTAAATAAAACAGTAGATATCTAATTTAGTGCGCACGACATACTTCTGGAATAACGCTCATGGTCAAAACATTTAAAGCCAAATAATTCAAAAGTATTCGAGATCGAGTAAACGAAAGGGCGACAATCGACTTAGGTGACCAATGACTGAGGAAGATCGAGTAAACCAAAGGGCGACAATCGACTTAGGTGACCTATGACTGAGGAAGATCGAGTAAACCAAAGGGCGACAATCGACTTAGGTGACCAATGACTGAGGAAGATCGAGTAAACCAAAGGGCGACAATCGACTTAGGTGACATATGACTGAGGAAGATCGAGTAAACCAAAGGGCGACAATCGACTTAGGTGACCAATGACTGAGGAAGATGAACCTTAGTCTTAATGATAACTTATTACTCTAGATATTAATAAATACAACATGTTTCTTTCCAATTATCCAGATCTCTCTGAATTCACCAGACGTTTGATAATGTTATTCATTGCTACATTTAACATGTAGAGAATTAGAAATGGTAAGGCATTTGCCTTTTACCATTACAAGGAAATGTTGGATAAAACTAGTTAAATTTCTAAAACTAGGGATTAAAATCACATTTCTAACCCGATAATAAGGATCAATAACAAAGCACAGATAGGATAAAAACCCATAAAATCCTACAAAAACAACTACTAAAACATGTGTCGTCTGTCAATGAATGTATTAGTATTTTTCACCACCATCATGACAGGCGTCCGCTTATTTCTAATAGCTATATATGGACTTAATACAAACGTTTATGGCTTGTTATGATAATTTGACGTATTAACAAATCCTTAGTCATCATGGTAGACAGATTACTGACCTCTCTAACGATATGACTCAACAGCAGCTGTGCGGTCAGACTTAATCCATGAATGACATTATAGAAAATAGTACGATGTCAACATCCTCAATTGAATAGTGTTTAAATGGGGGATAGTTGCATCTTAACCTTTATAAAATTATCTAAATTCTACAGAAGAGGAAATGTTACTATATTGTAGTTTAATAGGGAGTGGGCATCTTGATAGAATTTTCTGAACTGTCAGTTTAATAGGGAGTGGGCATCTTGATAGTATTTTCGGAACTGTCATATGGTGTGAAATGTACATGATATTTACTGAAATACCAACGAGCTAAAGCTCAGATATTATGAACACCTACAACAATTAGCGACTGGAAGTGTTGATGGCTGCTCCGGAATGGTTAATATCTTCTTACCAATTAACGAGTCACGTGTTGAGGTCATAATTTCTAAACTCGTGGGAAAAGGCAGTGCATATTGCAGATAAGTATGCAATCACCTGAGAGACTACAATTTCACATGAATCTACAAATTCCTTTTTGGTTTCTCGTGTAAGTTTGTTTACAGTTTCATTTTAGCCCCTTATTTAAGCATCGATAGAGGTTAGAATTTTGGAAAGAGGTTTTTATTGTGCGCCTTTTATAAACTCATATTTTGTATTTTGATAATAGTGTAGTGTAGGGCATTCTTAGTAACTCACTTCTCCTTACATGTATAGCTACTGATATGAAAATGACACCAGTTTATCTGTACTACCGATTTACCATGGTACAAATATGTGCTCTAAGGGCGACAATTAGTGGTCGAGCCTTTGCTACTAATTACAAGAATTTGCTAAAAAAAAAAACAAAAAAAACCCACACATTTGCCCGCATTAATGATTTAGATTTCAAAATTCTCGGGCTTTCCATTATTTCAATTTTGAGCGTACATGATGAAAGTTATTCCAGGAATGCCTCGTGTACTGTGAATTAGATATCTATGTTTTTATTATAGCCCATTTCATGTTATTTCAGTGATTAACCCACACAACAGAGCATCTGCGTATAAAATAAATACATTTTAATTAAATTTCCCATTAATTCAGCAGAGATCATTAATGTACAGTAGATTCAATGTCATATAAAATTATTCATATCTTTGTTATGTAAAATAAATAAAAGTCATTCAAATTACATTTTTTATAGCAAGAGCAAATTATTAATTAGAAGTTACAAAATTTTAATGAAGTTTTATTACGTATTTGACAAGAATTTTGACACATATGATTTAATATTAATTCATAGTACATTCACAATTACTCATAAAATAAAAACATAAAAAAAAAATGATTCTTTTGATATTTCAATACTCTTCTTGATTCCACGTATACATTTTCTCTTGTAAACAAAGCAAACCATTTTAGTCGATTTTTATTTTATTTTTGTACCTCCGAACAATTCTGAATGTGCTCTCAGGATAGGAGGTTGTCATGTTACGATGTGGAAGCCTGACGGTAGACAATAGTGGATCATATGCTTTGTGAATGTATAGTGTTCCTTGTAAAATTATAAACCTCTTTTGAAGATTTCAAAGAGGAGTATGTGAATTGTAGATTGCGCAAAACGTTATTTTTTCGTCTCTACCCAAATTACTATACCTTTCTTATAGAAGTAAAAAGTATCATTCCTCCATCATTTGTTTCACCAAAATATGTATATAAAGTTGAACTTCTTGTCATCAATATGCATAGCATATTTGCCACTGGATGTAATAATCAAGCAACATAGTACTAAAATCAAATGAAATCTTATAGTTAAGGACGACCTGAAAGCGAAACCATAAAAGAACCAATAAAACATACATTGGCTATTTACAAAGCACATTCTGAACATGGTATCCATCAAGCAACATATCGGAATTTCATGTACTTCCTGTAATTTTAATGTGGCGTTCAAAGAATTTATTAATAGATTACTCAGCTTATGGTCTCTCGTTACTTTGATTCACAAATATACCAGACATCTTTTTCAAATATTGACTAAAATGCTAGCAAACAACAACATACCATAAAATGATATATTGTATGAGACTTTCTGTCTTTCTGCGTTTGTTTAAATGATTATGCGTCATTATGTTCTTCTCTTTTACACTATATATATATACATATGAGTACAATCGTTACTGTGATGTGTTTTTGTTCTGTTTGTCTTCATTCTGCAGTGCATTGTCATGGTGTTGCCCACATCTCTGGATTGTCCGTCATGGTGTTGCCCACATCTCTGGATTGTCCATCCTTGATTGCTCATTGTCATGGTGTTGCCGACATCTCTGGATTGTCCATCCTTGATTGGTCATTGTCATGGTGTTGTCCACATCTCTGGATTGTCTATCCTTGATTACCGATTGTCATGGTGTTGCCCACATCTCTGGATTGTTCATCCTTGATTGCCCATTGTCATGGTGTTGCCCACATCTCTGGATTGTCCATCCTTGATTGCCCATTGTCATGGTGTTGCCCACATCTCTGGATTGTCCATCCTTGATTGCCCTTTGTCATGGTGTTGCCCACATCTCTGGATTGTTCATCCTTGATTGGTCATTGTCATGGTGTTGCCCACATCTCTGGATTGTTCATCCTTGATTTCCCTTTGTCATGGTGTTGCCCACATCTCTGGATTGTCCATCCTTGATTGCCCTTTGTCATGGTGTTGCCCACATCTCTGGATTGTTCATCCTTGATTGGTCATTGTCATGGTGTTGCCCACATCTCTGGATTGTTCATCCTTGATTGCCCTTTGCATGGTGTTGCCCACATCTCTGGATTGTTCATCCTTGATTGCCCTTTGTCATGGTGTTGCCCATATCTCTGGATTGTTCATCCTTGATTGGTCATTGTCCTGGTGTTGTCCACATCTCTGGATTGTCCATTCTTGATTGCCCTTTAGAACGTTTTTCTACTGAAATGGCATTGGTTTGTTGTGAGTAGAGAAGTCGAGGTATCAAGTGTTTGTAATGACACTGACTATTGACACTGCAGTAGACACCTGGTGTATATACATGGTAAGGAAGTTCTACTCCCTCAGCAAGAACATATTTATAATATTACACTCCATTCAGCACAGATGTATCATAAAGATATAGTGTTCAGTGTAGTTTTGGTCGACCGTTGTTTGTCGTTTCGTCTTTTTTATCATGTTGTCTTGTCCGTCCATCGATTTCAGGCTTCTGATTACCCTCTTTGCTAATTTTAAATCTTTTCTTAATCCCAAGTGTGGTAACGTCCCGATACTTTAGGAGTGTAATTATTTTATTCTGAAGGATTGACAATCTATCATCACATATAATCTTGACATTGTTCATTATTATTTATTAAAGACCTTAAAGTATATACCACTCATGCAATACATCAAGACATTAATAATCTAGATTTGACAAATTACTTCCTGTCATTCTATGTTGCTTGTCTTATATCTATTGCATCCCTGAGGAATGCTTCTCCTTAAGTCAGGTTCAAGTAGTTTGTCAAACGTAATCAGATTTTATATGATGTAATACTGTATGTACAGAGACACGCAACGTAACATGATAGTATTATATCAGATACTATAAAATAGACTTAATACAATTGTCATTATTCAGGTACTAAAATTCTAAATAATTAAACAGTCTAAACATACACACATACACACCCACACGAACGTAGGTTGGATCATTTAAAAAACGATACCTGATGCCACACAAATATAATTTAAAAGATCTAAAGTGTTCAACAATAGCACAACAATTTAATTTAAAGTGCAATACAAAATAAACTTCAAAACAATATATAACAAATTTGCTTCTTCAGTATCATAACACAAGCTTCGAAATGGCATCGTTGATAAGGATAACACAAGTAATTATAATCAGTTCGTATCTAGGGCAATGGTTGTGGTGTGTGTTAGCGCTACCTTTAACAATATTTTCGTCAGTTTTATTGTTGGAGGAAATCAGAGTACCCAGAGAAAACCACCGAATTACCATAAGCCACTGACAAACTTTATCATATAATGTACACCTAGCCATTATTGGGATTCGATCTCACAACTTTAGTGGGGATAGACACTAATTCCACAGGTAGTAATAAATCTAACTACCATACGACCACTACTACAGACCCTCAGTTCGTATGTGGTAAAAATATACGATTTTAGGTTTTATAGTTATTAAAGTAATCGGAATAATATTACTACTAACTCCGTTTATTTTGCAAGAACGAAACTAGTTTAATCCCGGCACTTTTTATTGAATCCAGGAAAGTTAAGCAGTCATGTATTTGTGTGTTCGGGCTATCGATTTTGCCTCTTTCTACGATTTTTCTATAGGATTTTAGAACTGTTACGACAGTGTGGTATATTTCTATAGGATTTTAGAACTGTTACGACAGTGTGGTATATTTCTATACGATTTTAGAACTGTTACGACAGTGTGGTATATTTCTATAGGATTTTAGAACTGTTACGACAGTGTGGTATATTTCTATAGGATTTTAGAACTGTTACGACAGTGTGGTATATTTCTATAGGATTTTAGAACTGCTACGACAGTGTGGTATATTTCTATAGGATTTTAGAACTGTTACGACAGTGTGGTATTTTTCTATAGGAGTTTAGAACTGTTACGACAGTGTGGTATTTTTCTATAGGATTTTAGAACTGTTACGACAGTGTGGTATTTTTCTATAGGATATTAGAACTGTTACGACACTGTGGTATTTTCTATAGGGTTTTAGAACTGTTACGACAGTGTGGTATTTGTAGTATACCACTGATTCCATTATGGTCGAGAAAGGTATTACCGGTGGAATCGCATACTGTAAACCAACTTTTGTTCGCGTGATATAAACCTTCGCGACTTTCGCGGTAGAGTACAAAATCGCGAAAGTTTATATCCGCGAACAAGTCGGTCTAAAGTGTGTAAGAAACAAGAACATTTGGATATCGCGAATTTAAATCTCCGCGAAACTGTCTTGAAGCAGAAAAGCGCGAAAATTAATAGCCGCGAAAATAAGTTGGTTTACAGTATATAGTTATCGTCTACACACGATGATTGTTTCAATATATGACTGTTATCCCTTGTGATAACAACATCCAAAATGTGACCATGAACGTGTGTTGGTTCGCGGACATGCTGAGTCAAGCCATGCTCTTTTAGTAAGCTCATAAACTTTTGTGTGCATAATTCTGATGGTTTATTCAAAGGAAAGTTCATGTCATCAGTGATGATAAGTTCTGCATTCGCTACCACATGGGCATTGATGTATTTTGAATATTCTTCGAAAAATATAGATGTTTTGACATTATTGAGCTTAGATGCTGGCGGACGGTAAATGATGCACAGTCGGAGTTTCGAGTTTTTACTACCAATGATACATTCTAAATGTTCAAAACTGGTAAATACCTCCTGCGATTTTATCATGTTCACTTCAAGACCTGTCTTGTAGACCAATGCTACACCTCCACCTCTACGATTTTGTCGTGGTACACTATAAATATCAAAACCATCTGGTACAAGATCTGCCAAAGCAATATTGTCGGTGTCCGTTCCTAACCAAGTTTCAGTTAGTGCCATTATATCAATATTACTTGATGTAATATAGTCACAAATAGATAATGCTTTGTTTTTCACTGAACGACAGTTAAATGTGTAAAGTTGGAGTGATTGTATATCTCTCTTTTCGTTTTCTAGAGGTATCACTTTTAAATTGTACGAAGGAGTCAAATATTCGGTAACTAATTTTGTTTTAGATTCCAAACATGATATTCTGGTTGGAATTACATTCCCAAATTTGACTTCATACGGTAGATAGTGTACTAGATTATTAAAGTTTACGCCTTTTTGGCCAAAATATTTTAAATTGTTTGGCCTTCCCATTACCGGCTTAATCTGTCTGATTAATCTTCGACCGGCCTTTGTTCCACGCCTCGTTAAATGTCTAACGGTAGGGCTAATTAGTGAAACTGAATTCATGTTGATATGGTTGATAACAACTTACCGGTGAACAATTTGGAAAGTTGATGTTAAACTTCACTAAAAATATCTTCGAAGCACAATTTTTCCCGTTTCGTTAATCCACATATGTATAGACATTCACTACGTCAAATATGAATGTTCAAATATAGATACTTAGCACTAAAAAGAACAAAATTCATGGAGCGGGAGCAGCCATGTCATAGCGTTAACCACATCCGGGACAACCACCAAAACCGAGGAAAAGTGTGTCATATCTAAAGTTGCGTTCGATAGACATCGATGAATTCGCAAGCGAAATTCAGTCCAGCATGACATACAATTCCGAGAGTATTTCGTTAAGCGACCTAGCCCGTCACTATAACGATCGGATCATAGAAGTACTTGACAATCATGCACCTCTACAAACTAAAGTCTTCACTGTGAGGCCAAATAATCAGTGGTATTCATCAGATCTTCACACTGCGAAAAAGGCGAAACGGAAGGCAAAACGGGTATGGCGAAGATCAAAGCTCGAAGTTCATCGACAGATTTGCAAAGAGAAATGTCGTATTAATAGTAAGCTCATATTCCAAAGTAAACAGACCTACTACTCGTCTAATATCATTGAATGTGGTAATGATACAAAAAGACTATATAAACTCACAAACACACTGATGGGGAAAAACCAAGATGCTGTTTTGACAGTGAGTGAGTGTGACACTGGCTTTGTCCAACAAGTTTAGTGATTTTTTTTCTCGAAAAAATTCAAGCAATCAGGGAAAATTTACAAAATGCAAACAACTCAGCTTCAAACCCTGAACATAGTCTACGTGCGGATATAAAGTTCACCGGTCAACCACTGACGCAAGTTCACCGGTCAACCACTGACGGAATTTTCCACCGTTTCAAATGAAGAGATTAGAAAACTCCTCATGACATCACCATCTAAATCATGTGAACTTGACCCTATGCCTACCTATATTTTGAAACTATGTCTTAACCAGGTTTTACCAGTAATTACTGAAATTGTCAACAAATCAATCAGCGAGTCAGTCGTACCAACCGATTTCAAACAAGCAATTGTTAGACCGTTATTAAAGAAACCTGGGTTGGATAAAGACAACTTTAAGAACTATCGCCCAGTGTCAAATTTACCGTATGTGTCAAAAATCATAGAAAAAGTGGTAGCCTCGAGAATTGAAAATCATTTGAATAATAATAACAAACTGTATGATGACCGTCAATCGGCTTATAGGTCAAATCACTCTACTGAAACAGCCCTGCTTAGAGTACATCATGATATTGCAACAGCTTTGGATAGTAACAGTTGTGCCATCCTAGTAATGTTAGACCTTTCTGCTGCGTTCGATATTATTGCCCATGATATTTTATTCAAAAGACTCGAGCATACTTTCGGGATAACTGGATCGGCATTAGGCTGGATACAATCATATCTGACGAATAGAACACAACGGGTCGCTATAGGGTCTGTTTTGTCCGACTCCAGGTCGCTGAACATTGGTGTTCCGCAAGGGTCAGTATTGGGCCCGAGACTTTATTGCATTTTCTCAAAACCGATCGGAGACATTTGTATAAGTCATGACATGAACTACCATTGCTACGCTGATGACACACAACTTTACATTGTAGTGGAGCCACGCGACAATATAGACGATGACTCGACCAAGCTAAATTCATGCCTAAATGATATACGCGAGTGGATGTCAGTAAATCTGTTGAAATTGAATCATGATAAAACTGAACTGATGGTTTTCGCTCCAAAACGTAGAATAAAGGAAATGGTAGACTTTAGTATTTCTGTTGGTGGCAATATAATACATGATGCAACATATGTAAAAAAAAATTAGGAACCTACTTTGATCAGACTCTTTGCATGGAAAGACAAAGTAATGCTGTATCAAGATCTTGTTATTTCCATATCAGAAACATTGGATGCATTCGTCCTTTCATATCCGAATATGCCTGCAAGATGCTCGTAAATGCACTAGTGATATCTCGGTTGGATTACGGGAACGCCCTTCTTTTTGGGATTCATAAACATTTGACAGATAAATTGCAACGAGTTCAAAATACTGCCGCTCGTATGATCTCAAGGACAAAAAAGACGGATCATATAACACCCACCCTGATTCGTCTTCATTGGCTTCCTATGGAATATAGAAGTCAGTATAAACTTCTGCTCTACGTTTTTAAGGCTCGTCATGGGTTAGCACCAGTTTATTTGACAGAACTTGTAAAACCATACACCCCAAGACGGTCCTTGCGATCTGAGTCGGAATCATTACTGGCAGTGCCAGTTATAAGAACAAAGACATATGGTGAACGCCGTTTCGACAAGGTGAACATTGAGACTTCTCTCAAGAGTCAACTACATTACTTACACAGCAGTGGCACGATTCATTAATGTAATTTAACAAAATCTAAATAATAAAAAGAATTGGTGTAACTTCATATGTGATATATCCCTCTAAGAGTATAACAAACATACATGCAAGTTTACCTTCGGAAGTCTTTTATGTTAAGGTAAGAAAAGTGTGAACATACCAAAACGCCAATCAGAAGCCGGAAATCGAAGGACAGACAATGCAATGGCCACAAGAAAAGGGACAAAAAGAATAACAATGGTCTACATAACACTACACAGGAAACTAAATATAAAGTAACACGAATCCCACTAAAAGAGGGGTAAATTCAGGTACTAGTACATTGGAAGGGTAAGTAGTTCCTCCTTCAGTGATTCGTGTTGAGGTAAGATATCTAGTACATTGGAAGGGTAAGTAGTTCCTCCTTCAGTGATTCGTGTTGAGGTAAGATATCTAGTACATTGGAAGGGTAAGTAGTTCCTCCTTCAGTGATTCGTGTTGAGGTAAGATATCTAGTACGTTGGAAGGGTAAGTAGTTCCTCCTTCAGTGATTCGTGTTGAGGTAAGATATCTACACATTTTACCATAGTGTGGATGTGCGCACTAAATTAGATATTTACGTTTTTATTTACTGTCACTGGGTCGATACCTCTACTGGTGGACTATTAGTCCCCGAGTATATCATCCGCTCAGAAGTCAAGTGTTTCGACAACGACATGGTTTATTATATATATTTTGTATCGATATGTATACGCATTGTGACATATTGTGTGGTTCATCTTCCATAAGTGATTTATGTAGAGGCGAGGCATTATTAGTCACATATTGTAACTGGCACATCCTCCGTACGTCCTTTATTCCGAGGTAAGGTATATTCTCATACGAGTATATGTATTATTGCTCCATCCATCCACAAGTCATTGATTCTGAAGTCAGTTACATGCCTAATTTGTTAGTACACTAATGATTAAAATGTCGGGCTTCTCTTTCGACTACATATTCGTCGGTTTGTTTAACGGATTGTTGCTATTCCTATAGAAATAAACTGTGCCTTTATTTATTGTATACTTGCTTTGTACTTATATGATGCAGAATTAGAAGATGAAAATAAAAACTGAATAGTCCGAACCTTTAATTTCACCAAAATAAATAGATGGTATTTTGTCACTTAAAACCAGTCTTTGTGACACATACCTTTATTATGCTCTTTTTGTCAACTTGAACTTAAAGATGCAACTGATTATGGTAGCTCTGCCTTGTATTTATATCAAGCTACTGACATTTAGGGAACTTTTCATTCAAATAAATCGTCCTGAATATATCTGAAAAAATTTCTCGCTAAACGTTAAACATCAATCAATCAATCAATCAAATATTTACAATAAATTTGATGTCCTTGATTTCCCAATAGTATACTTTCTTAAGTAGCAACATTACTGCTATCTCTCTCCCATGGTTGCAGGATATTTGTTTGACATTCACTATGCTATTATCGGAGATCAATTAAGATGTAGATACACTTGTCTGGGAAGTTACTCAATCAGGGTCACGTGAAAACTAGTCACCGCTTTAGAAATTTAGCGTTTGCTATCATGAATTTGATAATCCCCGTAGAATGTCAGTGCATGAAATATTTCAAACAATTTCTGGGAATTACGACTTCAGGTCATTGTAGAGCATAAAATGTTAGTCGTTTTTCCCTAATTTTCTATTTTTTTTACCAAAACAAATGCTTACAAAACATTACACAGAAACTGAAGATCGAGCAACATGAACCCAGCTAAAAACCAGGATGGACTCAGGTGCCCGAGAAGTGTAACCAGTATATATCTTCAATATGTAAGTTTCTGTGATTTTCAGTTGTTATTTACCTAAACTAGAATTGTTATCAGGCTATTGTGCTCTCCTTTGTGCTATAGTGTAGTGTCATCATTCATAGACCTATAGTGTAGTGTCATCATTCATAGACCTATAGTGTAGTGTCATCATTCATAGACCTATAGTGTAGTGTCATCATTCATAGACCTATAGTGTAGTGTCATCATTCATAGACCTATAGTGTAGTGTCATCATTCATAGACCTATAGTGTAGTGTCATCATTCATAGACCAAGTCTTTTACGAAACATTCTACAAGAAAATAAGAACAAGTCAATTCAGAATTCATTTAATTACTTTAATTTGGATACATTTGTGACATTAAGTGGATCAAGATATTTATAGAATTATATGTATTAAGTGATACAAAATACATTTGACTGTGAAAAAAAAAACCAGCATGTTCATGTAATTTGGAAGATGCTGATTTTATTCACGACGAATTACAAATTGTTGCCGCGATATACCATTACTCCAATTTTAGACTTCAGATATGCTAATCAGTGTATTAATATATTTATCTTAGATATAACATGTCATTTTAACGTGTTACTATTATCATATGTCATTTTAGAACAAGATTATCATCATCGTTGGCATAGACATATTTTATTCGAATCATAAACAACTATTTTTATTACATAAATCGTATTCTATGCTTTGTCATAACACTGACTGATTTATAGATTAAAACGTCACTGTAATTAATTTTCATCAGACTTAAAATGACAAACTGTTTTGATAATTTCTCATACGTCTTGTATTTATATTACAAGGTGTTTGTGATTGAAAGTAATTGTCTCTTTTTTTTTTTTAAATATGGTCATAAAAAAAAATAAAATGATAAACTAAAAATATCACACTGTCGGAACAGTTCAAATATCACACTGTCGGAACAGCTCAAAATATCACACTGTCGGAGCAGTTCAAAATATCACACTGTCGGAACAGTTCAAAATATCACACTGTCGGAACAGTTCAAATATCACACTGTCGGAACAGTTCAAAATATCACACTGTCGGAACAGTTCAAAATATCACACTGTCGGAACAGTTCAAAATATCACACTGTCGGAACAGTTCAAATATCACACTGTCAGAACAGTTCAAATATCACACTGTCGGAACAGTTCAAATATCAAATAGAAAAATCATAGAAAGATGTAAAATCGCTACCCTTGAAACGTTGGAAATACACATCATGTTTATGAATTTGGAGGGCTTGCCTGTTTTTGACTATCAATAAAAATGACAAACAAAAACTACCACACTGTCAGACCAAACTACCACACTGTCAGACCAAACTAGCCATACTGTCAGACCAAACAACCACACTGTCAGATCAAACTACCACATTGTCAGACCAAACTACCACACTGTCAGATTAAACTACCACACTCACAGACTAAACTACCACACTGTCAGACCAAACTACGACACTGTCGGACCAAACTATCACACTGTCAGACTAAACTACCACACTGTCAGACTAAACTACCACACTGTCAGACCAAACTATCATACTGTCAGACCAAACTACCACACTGTCACACTAACTACCACACTATCAGACTAAACAACCACAGTCAGACCAAAATACCACACTGTCCGACTAAACTACCACACTGTCAGATTAAACTACCACACTGTCACACTAACTACCACACTATCAGACTAAACTACCACAGTCAGACCAAAATACCACACTGTCCGACTAAACTACCACACTGTCAGACCAAACTACCACACTGTCAGGCCAATTCCAAAATCTAATCGAACAATCGTAGAAATATAGGCAAAATCGTCACTCCCAACATATACATGACCGCTCACATCCTGGCTATAGGCTACTTAGTATATATCTTAACCGAATGTATGTCCACATGTCACTAGTTCTAATGACAAGTGGGAGTACAATAGGTGGTCGTCTGTATTCTCTTAGTATAACATGTCGTGTAGTCTGACCTTCTTAGCTTTCTGACAAAAAATAGTACATCGTGATAAAAGATGAGATACAGATCACCATTAATATGTACACTAAAGGATATTGATATGTTTTTGTCATTCAACAACAATAAAAAAAAAATTCATGTTACATCATTTTGTCTTTTAAGACATAAGGTTAGGACAATGAGATGCCTTATCAGTTTTCAAATGATTTCAAGCAGTAGTGACTTAGGTTTCATAGGCATTCGATATACATTTTTAATATGACATTTTGATATTATTATAGTTTGTAGTAACAATATATCGGAAGCTAATTATGTTTTATTTATCATAAATAACATTGTTCTTTGCTTGTATCATGTTCCTTGGTTGGTTATGCATTGCGACATACATGTAAAACGCCCACTATTTCTTTAATGGCGTCTGAGTTTCCACTAAAGCATTGGTTTAGGTTGATAATATACATAAACAATAGGATTGTAAAGCAAGTTATACCAACTTATATAAAGTCCTCTCCTTGCAAAATATACACATGAAATAATGACAGCAGAGCAAAACAATAACAATAGGCAATTAAAAATCGAAGGGGTGCGGCACTACGCATGGTCAGACAATCCACATTATAACTCAACAACCCTCCATAGATCCGCCACCCGGGGATACGCTGCGTAGCTCCGCATTTAAACTTAGGATTTACATAAACAATGTACTCAGATTATGAGTGACTAATTATATAAGTTGGTATATCGATAGAATCATAAGCAGTATTGTTATTGGTGTTTAACTGCGCTTTCAACAAATATTTCACTGACCGTCAGCTGTTTTGGTGGAGGAATCTGGAGCACTCCGTGAGAACCTGTCGCAAGTCATTTCAAACCTTATCGTTGTATCGATACAAACTTTATCACATAGCGTTGTACATCATCAATTCCCAGCTTTTGTGGTGTTATGCACTGATTACATAGGTAGATGTAAATCCAACTATCATACAACGCCAACTATGCAAAAACAAAAAGCTGAATTCAGCAATATTAATCAAAGAAAATCCCAAGAATATAATTATTATATAAAACCTTGAGACCTAAATAAAGGGGTGCATTGACTTACCATAACCAATGCATTCAATATCTTGATAACTATGAAATTTGTGCAACTAATCTAATGTCTGAAACGTTCATCATTTCGTTTGAAGAAATTAAATGAAGTGAATGACATTCTGCTTCCTTGATCTAAATCCTATTATAAACATGTACATGTCAACATCTATATGGTGTAAATGTGATAATCAACACTGATTCAAAACTAATTCACAAACAAGACTTACTAATAACGATTAGACTATGTCATGCACACATCAACTCCTTTATTAAAACATTCCATTTTTGTTTCTCTTTCCGTCCGATTATATGTAGCCATTTTTTATTTATCATTCATGTGCAATGCAGACGGGACTGGCTGTCTCATCCGGTTAGATTCGTTGACTTCGCAAAGAAACCCTGACGCTAATGAAGCTTCCAGGCAACAACCAAAAAAAGGGGGGTTGCATCGATCAATCTATTACAACAGTAGGGGCATTCCTCCCCAATAATTTATTCTGGAAGTAAGGATATGGCAATGAAACTTGTTCAAAGTGGAGATAAATAACACAAACCCTAAATAGTAGTGTTTCGTGATTGATAAAATGTATTTTTTGCCATTTTAAGCAATTTTTAAACTATTTCGTGCCAACCACCAGACTCTTTATCTGTCCCCATCCTTTCCAAGATAATCAAATTAATGATAAATACGAGTCTTTTTGAATTTTCCCTTTTCGTGTTTTATATTTTACAAAGGATTAATCTACATATAACTGAAGGTTACGTGATTAGCTAAATCCCTTTTTATTTTGGTCCATACTAATGCTGATTATATTTTTCAACATTAGATGTTGTGATATTTTTATTTCAAGCAACACTGATGAGGTATGTGCATCTGGCCTTTCGATCATAAAACATCCGAGTGCGAATACACACAAATACAATATCGTCCAGTCAGAACACTGTATTTATAAATGTAGTGTTTTGATTGGTCTGGTTTCGAGCACGTGTACTCCAAAGTTTGATGACTGTAATGGCTGTTGAATGTATAAAGACATGTACATTTGTTTTGTAATTAGATAATTTCATTATTTGTTTGTTTCGGGTTTGGTAAATCGTAGATATCTAATTTAGTGTGCATAACACGTTTCTGGAATAACATTCCTATCATCAAAGTCAAAAGATAGGAAAGCCAAATAATAGAAAGTAAACTAAAAACATGACAGCTAAAACCAAACATGACAGCTAAAACCAAACATGACAGCTAGAACCAAACATGACAGCTAA
>MJUT01000558.1:98281-109364 GCA_002080005.1 Gigantidas platifrons
GCTAAAACCAAACATGACAGCTAAAACCAAACATGACAGCTAAAACCAAACATGACAGCTAGAACCAAACATGACAGCTAAAACCAAACATGACAGCTAAAACCAAACATGACAGTGAAAACCAAACATGACAGCGAAAAACCAAACATGACAGCGAAAAACCAACTAAGGACACCTATGCTGAGGAAAGAGAACACTAAATTGTAATAATGATTACATTATCTTGGAACTGTAAATTTCAATAATCAACATTTATAATAGGGTTAGGGTTATTGTATTCAGTGCCACTTTCAACAATATTTCAGTAATATGGTGGCGGTCAGTTTTATTGGTGGAGGAAATCGGAGTACCTGGAGAAAACTACCGACCTGCCGCAATCTACTGACAACCTTTATCAAATGACATATCTAATAAACCATGTCGGTACCGAAACAATGATAACTGGGCGGATGTTACCCTCAGGGACTAATAGTCCATCAGTAGTGGTGTCAACCATGTGATAGTAATAAAAACGTAGATATATGTTTCTTACATTTCCTAGGTTTTAACAAAGACATCATTTCCTTGTTTGTCTCAGTTTTTAATCAGATGTAGTTTTCTGGCATTTCTCCTGTTTTAACAGATACAATTTCTTCCATCTCAAGCTATGTTTGTTTGTTTGATGGCGTTTCACGCCATTTGTAACAATATTTCAGTTATATCGGTTAGTTTTATTGGCCCCGGAGAAAACCACCGACCTGTCGCAAGTCACTGATATCACATAATGTTGCACAGGTGTAGTCACATATTTTAAGTCGATAAAATTTCATGATATTTCTGATATTTGAACGAAAGCGTTATCTTCTTACGTTTCTTATGACAGAACGGAGGCATAATTTCCACTTGTTTCTTGAATTGCCTCACTGACGGGTAGAAGACACAGAATTATTCGAGTTAGCTTTAACTGAGACATTACTTCCTTTCATTTCTCATGTTTTAGGGGAGATATAATGCCCTTAATTGTGTAAAGTTTTACGGCTTCCAATTGTCCCTTTGATATCTTCAAACTTTTCTTTGCATATGCATAATTTCCATGCATTTCACTTGTTTTAACAGACATAATTTCCATGCATTTCACTTGTTTTAACAGACATAATTTCCATGCATTTCACTTGTTTTAACAGACATAATTTCGATGTTATTTCATGCTGTATCAGTTACGTACTTTCCTTGTTTGTTTCAGACCGTAAAAGAGACACATGCAATTTTCTCGTATCTCTAGGGTTGACATAAAGTGTTATTGTATGATTGGGGTTTTAACAGAGACAAACAGTTCTCTCATAGAGACATATAGTTTTATTTTATGCTGTGGGTTTAAACGGAGACAAACAGTTCTCAGATTTAAATCAGTCTACATTGTATATAGCTAGATGTAAGAGATATTAAGACGGCTCCAGAGGGTCCCTGTGTGCTTTAGATATTAATTACCGACCTAAAGGATGTTAATAACCGTAGAGGCCCCTAAAAACAGAGACGTGTAAAAACATCAAGCAGCTGTGTCTTCTGATGGGCATAGGATTTTTAGATAACCAGGTCTTTGCATCGTAACCTGAAACGGAATCCGCCTTTGGATCATCAGTATTATATAATGTCACTATGATATGTCTTGTATTATATAACTGCCACGATATAACTGAAATATTGTTGAAAGTGGCATTAAACACCATCAAACAACAAACGTTGTATTATATAATAGTTGGATTTAATTAGATGACTAGGTCAGATTATATATACCTAGATAAAAAGTATATTGAATTTGTAATAAATAGACCTTGAAGTAGATGCCATACAAGACAGAATATTCTTTTAAGAATGTCAGTGATATCAAGATGCTCTATCAATATTCCATTATTTTAAAAGTGCTATACAATGATTGAACAAACAAACATCTTGGTCAATTATTTTACAGCATCTTAGTAAGGGATAATCACATACAATTCAATACAAACAAGATATATTAACCTAATTCTTTGATTTGTATTAAATCAATGCTCTTAGTTAAAGTTTTCTGTTGCTGAATGAGACATATCCAATCTGAACCAGGCATTTGCAATCTGTCTGTTTCTACTTCCATTATCACAAATACAAGTTAAAATTGATATCTTTTTAAAACATTTCATCATCTTCTGTGATCCTGGCAATAAATATTATAAGTTTTGTAATAGATATTTGTCATTCAATGTGTAATTACAGAACAATATCCCCAGACAATAGCCTTCATTACTGAAGACTAAAGTAGGTTGAATTATAAATCAATAAGACGAGATGTTACAGTAATTATATGGCTGTGTACCAATTAGAGCAATATATGTTTATACTGGAAACATATATCTGAATTATATTTCAAAAGTTGAATCCCTTTCGTTGCAGAACTACATAATAGATATTAAGCTAGAGGTTCAACTGAGTCTGTATGGCTTAACTGATTATTCATATGCATGTTTGGGTACAATGAAATTAGATTTTAAGAAAAGTAATAATATTCATTCAATCAGACAATATGGGTTTACTTCCCTATAATTTCGATCAGTCATAGAAAAAGATATGAATTTTTCAGAAACAGTTGGTATCACCCCAGCCAATATGCTATCTTAAAATTGGACCAATTTTCTCTGAAAACCTAAGCCTTTCAACCGATGTTGACCTGGATCATCTGTAGGGTGTCTGCTTTCAAACTGCCTGATGAAACTCCCAGGCAAATAATATAAATCTGCCTTTACTATAAATAGAACATAGAGTGAAACATACATACAGAGCTAATAAACCTACATTTTCCTACTAAATAAGCAAAAATTTGAAGAAAGGTAGTTACTGAATAGTATAGTATGATATATGCCTTAAACGGATTTGCGCAAGCATTTTCCCTTTTGTCAACTTTTGCTTAAAATTTGCAAATTGTGATATGAAAATCCTCCCCGAAAATCAGCCTGAGCCAAATTAAACAAAACCTTGCTGGTATGATCCTTTTTTCAAAATTCTGTCTGGCAGCCCCATCCTCCATCCATATTGGCTGTGGTACTCCTAACAAACTACCCCTCATTAAGACCTGCTGACAGTTTTTTTTTATGTTCAAGGAGCATGAAAGTTAAACACATAGAACTTCTGGGAGTAATAAAACTGTTATAATTTTTTAAATATCGTGGGGAAAACCAGTTACATTTTGATGATAAGTGATGTCTTCTTTTTACTAGATCAACCCAACGAGTTGGATTTTTTTAATACTTCTAACACACTGAAACAAGTCTATATGTATACATATTCACATTATCTTGACTTACAGCAAATAGTCTTTATATTTTCTCTCCTCAATGCTGCATGGTTAGCTGAGATGAAACAAATATCAATTTAATAATCTTTGGTTTGACCTAAACATGGGTAACATCAATGGTCTTCTGTACTTGAGGTGAGCACATTAATTATTACAAAACCAAGGGTAGTAATAGGCAACGAAAACATTACAGGTGATGGTCTGTATCAATAGATCATTTGTAAATTTCCAATTTGATTTTAAAATTAGATACTTTTACAAGAGTTCTGTCCCTTATTGGTGGTCATAAGGTTGCTGTTCAATGCCAGAGCAATTACCAAAACATTCCACTTACATTTATATTTTGTACTTAGTGAAGATGCAAAAAGATGATTCACAAGCAGCTGCAATGTTTATTTTGTTTACAAAATACAAGTAAATGCAAACTGAATGTTTTGGTCATTGCTCTTGCATGAACAAAGAACCTGTTGTCCACCTGTAAGGGAAATAACTCTTGTAAAATTTGTAAATTTTGAAATCAAATCCAAAATCTGTAAATGGTCTATTGTCATAAAATTAACTTTGGTTTTCAGATCCAATGATAAACAACTTATTCATTGTATAATTCAAAATTATAAGATTAAAGGGGATATTAAAACAAACAAACAAACAAACATGTATTCCTGTTTTTATTATTTTTTTTTACAAAAGGAAACTTACAACAAAAGGTGAACATGATATTAACAATAAAACAATTGCACAAACTGCCCTATGATATTATGTCATATAAAATAAATCTCAACAAACTTGATTCTGTAACAAAGTATTCATGTAACAAGGGCAATACCTGAAATAATTAGTCTGGGATTGATACAGTTTGTAGTCCATGTACTTAACCATCAACCCCATAACCTACATTCATCTGCAGTGTCTAATAATCCTTAAACAATGATTTCTGTATAAAGCCCTGAGTAAGATCATAAGATCATAGTAAACTTGCATAATAGGATAGACTTTGTAAGATTTTGTTGACATTTAGTTGCAGCTGAAGGTTAAAACCCACATGTTTCCTTCATCTCTCTGTTTTCTCTACTATGGCTGTATACAGAGCATTCATTGATATTGTAGTAAGACCAATTAAACAACTGACAGTTCTTCTATAGCTTGATCAATTAAGTGAAGTAAGTGATACTCTCAACAACCAATCCTTTGATACAGTTTTTTAACCTTTAATGATCAACTTATTTTCTATTATATCTGAGAAGGAACATTTCTTATGTCAAATTAACATTAATACAGTTTTTTAACCTTTAATGATCAACCTATTTTCTATTATATCTGAGAAGGAACATTTCTTATATCATATTAACATTAATCAATTTCTTCTCTTCAATTTTTGTAATTTGCTTAAACACAATTCTTAAGTTTCATAACTACTTAACACAATTTTTTAAGTTTTCAGTATTATAGCTCAACAATTCCTTTTTGGAATTCCTATTTTTCATATTGATTGTTTATTAATCTCATATTTCATATAATTTTGATTTTTTTTCATAAACACATCTCAAAAATTTCTTGTCTGAGCTTAAAAACAATCAGAAATAAAAGACAAAATATTTTGAGATTCTGGAAAATGACCTGGGTCAATGTTCTCATGTTGGTTCTATCATTGCCATGACAACACTTAAGATTCTGGACTGACATCATAGGAAGGTCTTTGTACTCTGATGTTTATATAGCTAGCCATTAACAATGTAATCTCCAGAATCTGTAATCAAAACAAAACTTAATTATATTAGATGTCATAAATATCTTCTTATTTTCTTGTACATTAATGAAATAAAAAGTTATTAACTAATAATGCAAAAATAAGCAAGTTATATGCCCCGGATGCGGTAGATTGTGGGTTCAAGCCCTGGTTGCGTAAAAAAACCCAAAGACTATAAAAACGCATATGCTGCTTCCCCGCTGAGCACACAGAATTAAGGAGTAAGAGGAAAGTCTGGTTGACTGGGAGTCAGGATAATATGTTCAATGTCATTCTTTTGTAAATATATATCTACAGTTATTATATATATCATAATATAAAATATCATATTACTTTCCTATCAGACTGTCTGACAAATTGACACCATTACGTTTTTTGTGTCAAAGTTTATACTGTATAATAATTATTTCCTTTAATTACATTACAGTATGTATCAATCAAATAGCTGCATGAAACAGTTTAACCCTGCCATACTTTTATGCCTGTCCTCAGCAAGGACCTAGATTTGATAAACTTCTGTATTTGTCTTCACTGGGTTATAGCATAAATATCATTGGATAATTTCCACAGTAGAATATTATAGTGCATCAGTTTTCAGAGTGCAATTTAAGTTCTACGGGAGGCAATATTCACAAATATTTATGCAGTAACCTTTTTTATCGTATGGCGAAACTATCAAAACGATAAGAAAATCATGTTTATCCAATAATAGATAACATGATGATTATGAACCAATATTATATGTTAACTTATGGCTATGTTCTACAGGCAATATTACATTGCTATACAATGATACAAATTACTGCAACACTGTATATATGAATATAATAATTTGGTTTCAAAATAATATAATTTCTTTTTTAATTTTAAATTCATTTATAATATTAGTGGTATATAATCTGATCTCTCTGTGTTATAAAATATATGTACCAGTTGAAGTAGGAAACATATATTTTCTGATATACTGCTTTATTTACTGTGGTAATCAGATCTTTATCTATTTATTACAAGAAATATTTACATACATAGTACATATAACATGCTACATTAACATTCTTTTCTTACAATATTTGTCAATTAAATAAATACCAAACCATTTTTAAAACTGAACCTAGGATATAAAAATGTTGTTCTATCGGTTCAATAAACAGATGTATTGTGGGATATGAACTGTTATTTAATTACAAGGAGACAGACGAAGGTCTATGATGGGTTACAAATGACCAAATTAATAAAATGAAATACCTTCCATTTCTCCATGCCAAATAACAACTTTTCAGTTCGATGTTCATAATGATGAGGCGCTGATTCAATTAACTGTGTGGCAACCACCATGAAATCTTCCTTCCATCCTCCAAAAGTAATTACTGATCGGTAGTCGTAGGAAATAATTGGTTGCTATAAGATAAATTAAATTAAACCAAAATGACAATTTTTGTTTTAATCAATGAAATAATGTGAACAATTAAAATACAGATTAGTGTTATAAAATCAATGTCTACATTTTAAGATTAATTCTAAATCATGTACAAATCATACAATGATCCTTCTTAACTAACGTATAGGTTTCTAAATCATGTACAAATCATACAATGATCCTTCTTAACTAACGTATAGGTTTAATTTTGAGGCATTCACTTTACTGACGTGACTCATTAGTACAAATTCATTTTTACATTAGTGATATTGTTTTTGTATGCATGGTATCTTTCTAATATTGCCGACTTGGCATTTTATTCACATGATTTTTTTTTTACTTTTTGTTAATCAATAAAAGGAAGGCATTATTATATTGTTATAGAGTTCTCTTGACTGGTAAAATCTTTAATCATAAATCAGATGTCAATGATCAATCTATTTCAGCAGGAACAATTTAATGAAAACTCCATTATTTTCTTTGAAAACCTATTTTTAAAAATGTCATTTTAACATTTTTGTAAATTCATTTTATTATCTAAGTATTTTGAAATTTTTGCAATTCAAATATATTATATATGAAAAGTATTTTGACATTTTTGATGATTCCATTTCTTGAAATATTTTTATTTTCACTGACATGTACACAGAGTTAATGAACACTTCCTAATCTATTCGAATAATAACGTGATAAAAAGATAATATAGACCAATCAAGACTTACTTCCTTATGTCAAGTTCAATGACACCTACCTCTAACAATGTAGAAGATAGCCATAAGATACTATATTGTTCATCATTTGGAAAATGTTTACCAGTATACGGTTTCTGAAGAAAGTCTGATTCACCACTGTTAAATTGATGACAAGAAAATTGACCCTGGCTCAATATACCAGTAGTAATAATTGGGTGTTACAGAATGCCCAATGATATACCATGATGACAAAACCACAGACCTGTCGGCAAGTCACTGACAAACTTTATCACGGAGAAAACCACAGACCTGTCACAAGTCACTGACAAACTTTATCACATAATGTTGTACACCTTGCCCTGATCAAGATTCGAACTCACAACTTTAGTGGTGATAGGCACTGATTACATAGTAGTTGTAGATCCAACTACCATATGACCATAACTAATATGGGCCCTGTTATCACTAATAACTTACCATGGTAGAATATTCTAACACTGTAATGCCCTCTTCATGTACAGCGACCCATACATCTTCTTTACCCCCTGGGGATGTCTTTGTCTGTAACATAATACAAACTATTACTATATCAACTCAAAGTATACTTTATTACATTTGGCTAATGTAATTTTATCAACTGATTAAGGGTATTATATTTGTATAAAACAGGTACCTGTACCTATTATTTTGTAGAATAGATAGTCTATAACCTGTTATTTTGTACATTAGATAGTCAAATTAATAGATTCAAATGAAAACATATTGGCTTAAATAGAATTATTGTTATCTGCTTAATGCCTTTAACCAATTGTTTTTTTTCAATTTGTGTAAAAATTTAGTATATACTACCGGTAATTTCCTATGAAATTGTAGAATCATGTTCTATTTCAACAGTTTGAAACTATTTTGAAAACATTTGACTGTAATGTCATAGACAAACACTATAACATAAATAAAATCAAATTGACAAAACTTGTCTGGCCATAACAATTACACATCTAAGGAGATGAATGAGTGAATTATCTATTAATTAAATTGATTAAGGCTGTCCTCAACAGTCAAAAAAAAAAAACAAGTCCATTAAATTGCAAACACTGCATACAAATAATATGTAAAGGAATTTCTGGCATGTGCAATTTATTGACATTTTGGAAGAGTTATAATCCCTGTTCCTACTGGATATGTTGAATATTGAATGTCTTTCATAAATATAAAAGGAACAAAACATGATTTAAAATAAGTCAATGAATTCAAAATAATAAAACAATTTGTGTTATTATAGGTTCTTTATATTTGACATCTGTCTAACAATATTGGTGGTCAAGTTTGTAAGTCTTATATTTGACATCTGTCTAACAATATTGGTGGTCAAGTTTGTAAGTGACTTGCGACAGGTCGGTGGTTTTCTTCAGATGTTCCTGTTTCCTCCACCAATAAAACTGATTGCCATGATATAACTGAAATATTACTGAAAGTGGCATTAAACACCATAGCCATAACTAACAATACTGATACCATAGAAACTGGAACAATATACTAACTGATACCCAAGATATACATGTATGCTTAGTAGAGTAGTATCAGTACTAACCTTTGTTTGGAAGAGCTTAGCTCCACAGTACTGCCACTTTCTGACTACAGCTAAATATACCTGAATGTTTAGGAGAGTAGTATCAGTACTAACCTTTGTTTGGAAGAGTTTAGCTCCACAGTACTGCCACTTTCTGACTACAGCTAAATATACCCGTATACAATCCTGAGCTGATCGTCCACGTAAAGATGACCATCTCTCCAGTAGTTTACTTATCACAGATCTAAAATAAGGTTCTAATTGATATTTTATAATGTTGTAATTCTTGACTATTATTCAGTTCATTAAAGTGATGTTATTCCTTACAATGTTGTAAATATTTAGGTTTGGTTTGGTTTATGGTGTTTAACACCACATTCAACAATATTTCAGTTATATCCTGGCAGTCAGTTCATTGGTGGAGGAAACAGGAGTACCTGGAAAAAAACCACCGACCTGTCGCAAGTCACTGACAAACTTTATCACAAAATGTACACCTTGCCATGAATGGAGTTCGAACTCACAACTTTAGTGGTGATAGCACTGATTGCACAAGTAGTTATAAATCCAACTACCATATGATCATGACCACGATAGCCCCTACAAATGTTTAAAATGTTTCAATTCATAAACATGTTGTAATTCATCATTACAATGTTGCAATTAACAAAAATGTTCAAATTTATTACAGTTTCAATTCATTACAAAACTTTGTCCTAGATAATGATTTTTTTAGGATATAATCTACTTAATGTGTTTACTTTGTCCTAGATACTGACCTTTGTTCTACATCAGGGACATGTGTAAACTTTTTAGGATAGAATCTATCTAACACTGTGGATACTTGTTGAGCGATGTTGGCCTGATATATAGCACCTTCACTGTAATCACTGGAGGATAACTTGAGGTCTCCATATTCTACCTGAAATGGAAATACTTTTGTTATTAAATTTGAATCTAAGGCATTCACTTCAAAATTTAGACTGCATGTTTTGCTATGCTGGGGAATTTGGACAGAGATGATATTGTTCTAGTTTAAACTGTAAACAATAAATGTTTTGATGTATACAAGGTGGTACTACTTTAATTGTCTGATATGTCATCTTTATCATACACTTAAATGCTTTGACTTTATTTTTTTATTTATTTCTAATTCTTATTTTCAGAAAAACTGTAATTTTCTTAAAAATGAAAAAAAATTAAATTATTAGATGTTTAAGAATTATCGTCATCAATAATTGAAAACCCATTGAAAAAAGTAATTCTTGTACCTAAAAGTGATTGAAATCAGATGCCAGTGCCAAATGATAGCCAACATCTTTATTAATTTCTCATACCATTGTACACAATGTTAAAATCAATTTTAAAACTACCATTTGATGACAATCAATTTAACTCTTTATGTTATACTGGATAAGTAGCATGCTTCATATCTACCCAGCTGACAATATTTCAATTGATATCCTCTCATAAATATTTGAAACAGGGAGATATGCAAAATAATGCAGATTTTAATCTTTTGTAAATTGTAACCTTTAATAAAATCTTCAATTTGTGGAGGAAAGTGATCAGAATGTGTTAGGTGAAGAATTATCTATGACATACCTATTATTGGTGATTGTCATTATTGGATACAGGTAGCAATATGAGAAGCCCCCAAATTGAACATAAGCAGAATTTACCCATGTCTTGGAAAAATTGGTAGGTACAGTCTTTTCTGAAAATTGTGGTTAAGGTGTGTTCTGGTCATTCAAAAGACTGATCACACAGACCAAAGATAATAATGATTTCAAGGTAAAAACAACCTATATAAATTACATAAACCAGCAGACAAGGTCCTATCTTATACAACCATATTTGTTTGTCATCAAAGTTCACTCTAGAAATAACAAATAACAAACAGCTAAACATTTTCTTATTGATGAACAGAGAGTTTAAATAGTGATGGTCAACAATTCAAACAATATCAATAAAACAATCACCTCTCACCTACAGAAATCTTAAACAGTGATGGTCAACAATTCCACCAATATCAATAAAACAAACAATCACCTCCCACCACAAATCACAAAAAACCCACTGACATATGACGTTGAAAATCCAGATCCAACTATGGACAGGTACAAAATTGTGGCAAGTTATTTGATTGTCTTTTAAAAAACTGACTGCATCATTGCTGATGATTTTACTGGCACTACATTATGAAAAGAAAGTTTTGCCTCCATTGAAAACCTTGAGTTATGGTGTATAAATTAAACACAGATTAATATTACCATATGTGACAGATCATATCAATATTACATTACAACCCTAACTTCATGTCCTTACGTACCCTCCTTTATTACATTAC
>MJUT01000558.1:110444-125902 GCA_002080005.1 Gigantidas platifrons
CCTTACGTACCCTCCTTTATTACATTACAACCCTAACTTCACGTCCTTACGTACCCTCCTTTATTACAATACCTAGATGTTATACCAAAATAAATATGATAAAGTCATCTGATTTTACATAGTAACTTGAGACAAATAGAATTGATAATGATATTTGTTAGGAATCATATACATTTACATATCATATGGTTTAATAGTGAAGATCAGTTGTCATAAACAGTAGTTTTCTAAGTCATCCTTGGTTAGTAGGGAGACTTTGACCTTGTATTACAGGGAGATTGATAATAACTTATATATCATCATAAAAACCCCATATTGACAAGTCTTACATACAAAAGCTGACAGGGTTTATTAAGTAATTTCATAAACATCCTTGGTTAAAAACAAAATTAGTCTAAATAAACCAAAGAACAAAAATAAGCCATATAACATGGCTCTACTATAGAGAAATAAAAACTACAACATATACTGAGGCTCCAGAACACTTCTCCTAAGGTCACTTAGGGTACTCAGTTGTAATTCTAAGAATTTATGGTGTCTCCTTCTGTACTAGTTTGAATCCGTCAGTATAGTTCAGTCAATTAAGTGCAAAAAATTGCTCAACCTGCAACTAATTGCAAAACAAGGTTTTTTTTAGTGCAAATTAGAATATGGACTTGCATTAACAACATACTAAAAATATAATTTGTGGAAAGAGTATTTTGGGGTGAAATATGTGTTTTTTTAGTGAAAATCACACAAAACTGGAAATGAAGAAGAACTCGGTTATTGGTGGGTGAATTTTTATAATCTAAGCTTTAATAAGGTACAAACAATGAACTACCATATAGTATATGTTTATTTGTAACAATGAATTACTCATAGTTAATTTTCATCTCTATAAAATTTTCAAGTATTGTCTTCAAATTACAAACCCTCAGGATTTTTCTGTCAAACAATCAGAAATACTAATTTGTTGATTTTACGGAAGTTTCAGCCTACCCTATGATGACGGAAGTTTCAGCCTACCCTATGATGACGTATCAATGTAACAATAGACATCAAGATCAATGACTTATTTAAAAAGTTCAGCAACATATTCAACAGTGTTGATTTTAACTACAATACAGAATAAGCATTTTCTTTCTGTTGAGAACAAAGTTCAGAAATATTTTCAAGATTGTTGATTGTTTTTATTTTTTGATGTCAACAATTTCTTATCATTTCCATGAGAGGATTTCAAAGTCTTGTTTACACCTTGTCTACAAGTCACTATTGTGTATTCAGTTGGACCACAAGGTTAATCTATTTTAGTTAACATTTATCTATCAATTATTAATGGATCAATACTTTCTTCATTTAACACAGTCAATATTAACAAGCAACAAACCTATTTATCTATGTAGACAAGTTTAAATACTTACTTAATACAAAGACCAGATTTACAGAAAATATTTTTTTTACAATAAAAATATCTTTGACGAATAGCAGGTATCATAATACAGTAGTGGAGCAACTGAAGTATTCCAGTATACCAGTTTCACTGTATGTCTTAACAAGATCAGATTAAACTATTAAAAGCATACTTTGATATTAGAAATCTTGATAACAAAGCCAGCAATAGTTAAGTTAATTCTGTTAAAACCCATTTAGAGGTTTATGTGAATAACAGTGTCATCAAGTTAAAATAAGTTCATTATTTATAATGATCAGTAGATTTATTAAAAGGTGTCAAAACTTTAGTAAATGTCAATTTATATGTAAAGCAATATACAGTGGAACCTGTGCAATCCGACACCTGAGTTTTCCGACATCCTGTGACATCCGACAGAAATGTATGGTCCCAAAGTAGTTCTGTTAACAAAAATAAAATCTGAATATTCCGACTTCCTGTACAATCCGACACATTTTCCTGGTCCCTTGGTGTGTCGGATTAGACAGGTTCCCCTGTACATGTATATATTGTGCTAATTAACAATATTGTAACAAACATTTTGTCTACATCTGAAATCTTTCAAGGTTTTAAAATATGAATTTATAATAGCAGGAAATTCAATATGACAATATAATGTGAATTAATGTACCACAATGAAAGAAACAAAGACAGTCATAATCTGACATACTGTATACATAAAATAAATGGTTCCTCTGATAACTTATGGTCCATTTGTAGTGTAATGTTAGATATAATATAACCTGATATCTTGAATACTTGGTTAATTTTAAATTAAATTGACTGTCTAATCATCTTTTGTATAACAAGGTTTGACTCTTACATCAGTATTCATAAATAATGGAGCATCATGATACAGATAATATTTAATGTGGGAAAGGATTTATATAGGCTTTGCCTTTTGTCCAATCCCTTTGTTTGAATGTATATTTACTATTTACACAATAAAATATTTTTAAATTGAATTGAATTGAATAATATTTAACCTGAAGCAGGAACTATTATATTATGAAGCATAGCTTTTAATTTTCAGAATGTAACCATTTTCGTGTCCTTTTTAACATTACAGAAAGCTTGTTTCCGTATTGAACATCGTTTTTGTGAAGTAGAATATGTTAGAAACATCAACACTTGTTATCTCATAGCGATGACATTTCAGCCACATTCTAACTTTTTCCATGAAGAACATGTTTATTTCACTAAAATGACCTTCATAAAGCATAATAGTATAGAAAAAAACTGCTAGAACAGGTAGGTGACTGACAGCTTTCATAAGTTCAACAACTTGACTTATATCTACGGCTCTAGCCGTTTACATAGCCTGATGTATTCGGCTTGGCATCCAATGAAAATACAGCTTTTTTTTTTTTTTCTATAAACCATAATATATAGATTTGTTATTAATGATGATAGTTTTTTGCTTTAGAGATAATGTTACTACCACACAATAATTCTGGTTCTTCATACAAACTAGAACAATATTAACATGTCATATCAAATGACATTCCAGTAAAACCCAAGTTAGTACGGTTTTAAATCATTTGAAAATTGATAACCTATCTCATAGTTCTAGACTTTGATTAATGTATGAATAGACAAAATCTTGTGAAATGAATCATTCAAGTTTTGTTGATCGAAAGGTAAATGTCCTAATTTTTCACTAATTTGAATACATAATAATGTTTTTAATTAAAAGTTACCAACTTTTAAATATGGTTGTTCAACTTATTTTCAATTTATTTTTCACAACTATTTTCAATGATACATGTATACAACCAGTGCAAATAATAAACCACAATAATAAAAAAAAAGAAGACATGTCATCAAAACACATTTGTTATATTTAAATCATAACAAAAATAACAAATTCAATAACAATGATATTTGAATTGGTAATGAAAGAGCATATACCAGAATTGATCTAATAATGAAAATCCTTCATAATTCAACTGAAGAGTATACTGGTACATTTTGTAATAAAATGACCACATTGGCAACACTTATTAATGACAACTCAAAACAGAAACAGCAAGACTAACCATAACTTTAATCATTATTGGTTGATTATCAAATGATGTACATTTTAGATTCAACCAGGTTTGTGGTTTCTCAAAGAAAATATAGCTACAATATTTTCTCATTGGAATTGGATCCTCATATATCATTTCATAAAGTGGTACAATTTTGTGTTCAGTGGTTTCAGGGAAGATTTTAGAAATATTTTTCTTCGAGGGTCCTGTGTTAAACTTTTTCATTAACTGAAACCACATTGGATTTCTGATCTACATAAAAACATAAATTTTGTATGGAACAATCCAATAATCCTTCATGAACAGCTTAGATTAAAAATAAATATGATAAGATCCCATGTTAAGAAGAGTTTGAAGATATTTGTACTGAATTTTTATTATTGAATACTGTTGTAAAAAAATAAATTGAACATTAAACTGTAAAAGTGGACATCTTTTGGCCAAGTAGTTTCTGAGAAGAAAAAATGTGCTAATGTATGACATAGACAACAGTGACAAAAGACTCAATATGATGACAGTAATTCATATAGTTTCTTGGTACTTTATTTGTTTGTGATAACAAGACAATTTAAGATATTGTTCTTAAGTTCTAAACTTTACCAATAACTGAAATAATGACAGTTAATTTTCCAATATTTCAATTATTCAAAACAAGTTGACACAATTGACTAAGTATCTTCTCTAGGTCACAGCTTAGATATTGCTATGAGAAGTTTAATATTACAATATAAAATATAAATGACAGTTATTAGGGATGTATAATATGAACTAGTTTATCTTAAATTACATGAAAGTGTTAGATTTTATCTCAGTCAAATGTCACCACAGGCTTGTCAGAGTCTGTATAGCAAAATAATGATCATTGTTCTAATAAACGATCGTGAAATTGATGTTGCTCAAAGCAAATCAAGACAGAAATATACTAAATGAGAACAGAATTCACTTGTTACTAATCTTATGTAGACACAACAAAATGAATGCTTAATAAGGACATACACACGATAACCACATAATATCACAACCAGAGGATATCTTAACTCAGCATTAAAACATCTACAGACGATGAAACAACCATAGCATAAAATAAATAGGACACCAGACCTTCTTTTATACGGTTGTTTCAAATCATTTCCATTGCGTCAAAATTTTGATATTTACGTCCGCCAGATCACGTGATTTCGATGGAATATAAAGCACTGAACTTCCACTGTCAATGTATACAACAAAAACTCTAATCGATATGTGCCGTTTTAACGTTCGATCCTCAACTTTAAAAAAAAATCTGAACATTTTCTGTAAAAGACAGATATCACTTAAATTATTTTATTTGTATCAAAGATTTCAATGCAGAGACAAATAATTCTTTAAAAGGAAATTTGTTTTCTTTCTTTATTTGCTGCTGTCAGTATCATGAAAGGAAAACGATCTGCCTTTATATATTTCTGATATCAGACATATACTGGGGTACCGAACACCAGTATTTATTCAGCCGTTTCCTTGGTGTCTCCATATTATAATTACTTATAATCTACCGCATCTACAACTATGATATGCTGACGTTGTCACAGTAATAGCATAAACACTGGAAGTCGTCTGCCTTACCTTTCAGACGTCGAGACACGAAAAAGACAGAACGTGGTCGGAATTGACATGATTCGAAACAACCGTATTAAGGACTTATAGTGGGTGTATTGTCAGGATGAAGAGATATCATCATAAAGGACCAATCACATAGGTATAACCTCTCACTCACCTGAGCTAGTAATGAGGTTAATTCTAATGCTAGATCTCTATTCAGAGGAAACCGTCCCTGTACAATGTCATCGTTGACTTGGTATGCCAACATCAATTTTTCTTTATCTGTTTCAGATTTACATGTTGACTTGAAGTACAACCTAAAATAAAATCAATGTAATTAAAATTCTTCACCTAAATGATCATTAGCTGTCCTCATGTTAAGTTACTGGACATATATGTCCAAAGTATAGCAAATATTGATATGGTCATTTGGTCAAATAGACTTTAACATAAAACAAAATTGTCTAATACAATAATCTTTCTTGTAATATGTTGTTAATTCTCTTGGGTCTGAATTAAACTAACAGCATCAGTGATGTATGGTGCTCCCCTCAAGGGATGATAATTTTGATTTTTGGAGCTTAACGACACTTTCAGCAATATTTCAGCTATATCACGGCGACCAGTTTTAGTGGTGGATGAAGCCGGAGTACCCGGAGAGAACCACCGACCATGGGCAAGCAACTGGTAAACTTTATTACTTGCAGCTGATATCTTTTTCCAGTAGCTATGCCATAATAAAGTGTGATGATATCTTTTTCCAGTAGTAATGCCATAATAAAGTGTGATGATATCTTTTTCCAGTAGCTTTGCCATAATAAAGTGTGATGATATCTTTTTCCAGTAGCTTTGCCATAATAAAGTGTGATGATATCTTTTTCCAGTAGTAATGCCATAATAAAGTGTGATGATATCTTTTTCCAGTAGTAATGCCATAATAAAGTGTGATGATATCTTTTGACATTGAGATCTTAAGTTGAAATTAATTAATTGTAAGATATATTACAATATTTTTTTTGTAGGAATGCAATCAGCACATAAATTGTAAAACACAAATTTATACACATATTCCAGGATGTGTACCTGAAATACATTTTTATTGATATATGTATATTTGTTTGGATTTTCATGTTTGAAAACTGCATTAAGTGGTTGAAATTTTCTGATAACCAATGAATTTTGTATGTTGCACCGAAATGCAGACACATATTAAGTCATTGTTCAAAATAAAATACATTTGTTTCTATGTCTATAGATATTACAGACTTATAAAATTACTGACCTGTTCTTGTATAAAAACTTGATTGTTTTACTACTATCCAGCTTCCCTGAGTTCTTTTCTTTAAAAATATGTTCCCACTTAGATATAACATCACAGACCTACAGGTAAAGAGGGATAACTCTAAATAGTTTGGTCTGGTTTATTACAATTTATCGTTATGTTCAGCAATTTTTCAGCCAATGGGGGAGGATACCCCAGCCATTTCTACCATACTGACCAATAAAACCCCCAAGGTTATGGGTATATGTCTGGAAACCTTAACACTTAAGGTGGGTGTCAATAACATTGGTAGGACCTGTGGTTAGAGATCAATGAACTTAACCACTTGAACACACAGTTCCCCTTAATAGTTTGAATATGAGATTCTCCCATTATGATGTCGTTTTAACCCCGCTGAACCAGTGGTGGAAAAATCTGTAATCCTCTAGAGGATTAAAATGTCTCGCGCCTTTCCCCGCATTTGACTCGTTTGACGGCTTTTGAAATAAAGTTCGTGTAAAATAATGGGAGAAACAAATTCTCCTTCAGCTGCCCATGTGGGTTACGATATTTCTCCACTCTCGAGAGTTAAATTAAAAATTTTAACCACTCGCCTAACGGCTTGTGGTTAAAATTTTTAATTTAACTCTCTTGAGTGGAGAAATATTGTAACCCACGGGCAACTGGAGGAGAATCTATATTTACATATTCCCCTTAATAGTTTGAATATGAGATTATATATGTATGCTATAAACTTCATCTAAGTTTATTAAAATATAATTCTTTGGATCAAACTAAAGAATTTCTCGGATCTAAATCACTTGCCCAAAGCCCGTGACAAGTAAAACTGGATTCTAACAAGTGAAAATTATGTAAGAATTTGTTTGAATTTATAGAATTTTTTTTTCTAAATTTGGCTTTCCGGCAAGTAGGTGAAAATAATGAAGGCAAAGATTGTCTTAACCACAACCTTGGTATTTCACTGGCATCTATAAATAAAATGCTGTTAATCAAGATGATAAAGTACAATTTCTTTCCTAACACCCACTTAAACATCATCAAAACAAGACAGCTTATGAAATGACTTACTTTGATATGAGATTGTAGATAGTGTTCCCCATCATACAGACCAGGGTCATCAGTAAAAAGGGCAAATCCTGACTGACTAGAATCTCTCATAGACAACTTCTTAGTGAGTGATTGTACTAATTCTTCTATGGTAGTAGAACCATCGAAGCTAACAACCTGAAATAATTTACTACAATTATTAGACATATATTGAGAATTACAAGGAAGATTATGTCTACAAGCATAAAACACATCAATTCATACTGTATCTTAGATAATTTCATACAAATCTGTAAATTGCTCAGTTTTTTAATGATGGTCTATAATGATGTATACATGTACATGTATTATAGTGTGTTCTGTAAAGGTCAATCAGATTTTATTGTATTATGGCCATCTTTGGTTTCTCAGCAACAAACAAACAAAACAAAAAATCTTCCCGTCATATTATTGCTGCTGCTAATTTTAATGAAAGAACAAATTTTCCAAAGAGATCTATTTCTTACATATATATCTGATGGAAGTAAATAGTTTATATCTTTAAAATGTCAGGTGTGTAACAAAACAATAACGGAAAATAACTACAAAAGTAGAAAAAAAAAGTATTTTTGTGTTGTATTTGTACAGCATTTACACATTTTATAACTCAAAATTCATGTATGGTATCATTTTTTGTGTCACTCCAACATTGTTTCCTAATAGATTAATTTTAGTTTCAATCTAATAACATATATATTGGACTTCTCTGCAAAATAAATATATTTGTTTCATTATAAGAATTTCTGAATGAATACTTAAATATGAAAATAAAACCACAACAAATATATTCACAGAAAGCACTAGAATTGTAATACTATATACCTGGTATGTATTGTTGAGGAAATGTACAGGAATACTGATTGGCTGAGAATGATAATATGGATTACGTAACAAAATAGATAACACTTCCATCCTAGAGGGTTTGACTTCACGAATTCCCTTTAGAATGGTCCTTTCTAGAGCTCTCTGACAAAATATTGCATACTTTCCCAAGTCTGACCTGAAATTAAAATCTACAAGTTTACATTTTATTAATATTTCTATTTAAAATTAAATCATATTTCAGTGTTACATGGGTACAAAAAGGTTAAGTTTCTGACTTCTACTAGACATATACATGTGATCATAATCCTCTAAATTTTATAAATGATTAATGATTTCAAAGCCTAATCAGAAATCTCAGCTTTTAATCTCCCCATTCTATGTTTCCTAGACTAATTACAGACAGGCACCATGTAGAAACTATATTGTGCAGTACAAACCATATGATAGAACATGCTCATATTTCATATTAAAGTTACACAATTATCTGATAATATCTTCTGTCTACCAATGTAATCAGTGACTATCCCTTCTAATATTAGTAAGTTTGACTTCACTCTTGTCCATGACAAATGTACTTGATAAATCAATATAATTGAACTTGGTGATATATATAGAACAATAGCAATTCTGAAGGTCGAAAACATATAATATTATTAATTGATAATTTTACAGTCATTTGATTTGTTCAATGCCCATCACGTGGTGTTCTGTATTTTGGCAGGTTGACTTTTGTGGATTGCACGGTTACTAAAAATAGATTAAAAAAATCCAATATTTTCATGACGTTAAAAATATTTTGGCAGGTTGACTTTTGCAGATTGCACGGTTACTAAAAATAGATTTCTAAGTCGATGTGTCAATTTCCAGTACCAATGATTACCAATTGTCAAAATATCACCATAAACTATAACATTTTCCCTAGGAAATGATTAGCATTCATGTCATTACATACATTTTTGTTTTATTGTTATTCCTGTTGAATAGATTGTTTGTTGTTAAAGTTTGGGTCTTATATTATTTTTATACGACTGCAAAAATTTTGGGGTCGTATTATGGTGCAGTCGTCATCGTCTGTGCACATTTTGTTTCCGTTGTCTTACTTTAGTTCTAGTTTCCAGTAACAAGTACACCTAGTCCCGGATGAATATCCATTTGTAGATTTTCTGTTTCATGTTTTGCATGGCAATCAATAATATAAAAATATGTGATGGGCATTGAACAAATCAAATGACAGTAAAATTATCAATTAATAATATAAAAAATACAGCCTTTCTATTCAGTCGATACAAGTTGTATATCGACCTCAGACTACGTCCTCGGTCGATATAAACTTATATCGACTTCATAGAAAGGCTGTATTTGTATATTATCATTAGCATTGCAGAAAGTCAGCTAGAACAAGCTGTGATATTAGTGATAATGTATGTCTAGACATTTGAAACTGCCGTTATTGTTATTAGTAGTAGCGTCAAAATGTGTTTGATGTCACAATGACCGACAGACCAGTATCACTGTCATTCTGATGATACTGCATATATCACTCGGTGAGATCAAACCAAAAATGTATGAATAACCAATATAATTGAAAATGGTGCTAAACCCTCATATTTCTATTTTTCGGATGTGGATAGATAGACATGTCAGTGATATACTTACCGAGGGTCAGCATTTCTTTGTAAATGAACTTTTAAATGCCACATGATGCTCTGTTTTGGAAGGAATAATGAGACACACATAGACAATAGCTGCCACCCCTGTAATATCACATTTGATGCAGGGTTTAATCGTGAGTCGGACAAGTCCATTGTTGATCCAGTGGGTGAGGTAGGTGCAGCATGGCATAAATACCAGGAATGTTTACCACATAATAATAAATTCTGTAACAAAATATACAAGTTAAATTAAAGTCAGTCTATTGATAAGAAATTTTCCTACAGTTTTTGTATTTAAACAATATTTGAAACTGAAGTAGTTATTGAAAACAGCTCTTTGTTATTGAAACTTTTAAACCATCAATCAGAAATTTGCAAGAAACAGGCATTACATGTTATATGGAAATGGAAATAACTAACAAACTGCAAGAAAAAGAATAAAGTACAGAGTAGTCCCCCTCTTCTAAGACCACCCCTTCTGCAATAAAAAAGTGGATTACAAGAGGGGTTTTCTAAATTGAGGGAGACAATTTAGAAGTGTTTAACGGTCTAAGTACATCCAAAACCTGGTTTGATTGGTTGTCTTTGGTGGGAGTGACATATTAAGAAGAGGACTACTGTATAAAGAATTCAAACTTGTTCAATGATCATGTCTTGTATGTTTTATTGTCAAATCTAAGGTCACTTTTATAATGTGCATCCATTTCTATTACCAGTATTTCATATGAAAAATTTAATATCTATGCAAAAACCATAAAACAAGGATTCTAACAACTAAACTGTCATTGAATTCTATTTCATATTAAAACAAAATAAGGCACTGTTGATGTTAAGAGAATGATAAAACCCCACCATCTCCTACAATACAATGAACCTCTGTTTTCTGTGGAGGTAAATAAACAAGGAGTTATGACATTGTTCTTACCTGAACAGCTGTTTTTTGCTGAGCAGGATGACTAGATGTCTGTTTGATAAGTTGACAGAAGAGTTCATTTTGTAGTTCAGGGTAAGATAAACACATATCTAACAGTGTCTGTGACAAGTTGGTATGGTACTCTAAATTTGTTGATTCTATTGTTGTATATATAAACTGTAATATCATCTGAAACAATCAACATATTATTTTGAAACTTGACAATAGTAACTTCCCTTTGGAATAATAATTTTATTTGGATTAGATAGGTGTTCAGATGAGGAGGGGTAAATTTGCATCGATTTCAGACATTTATAAGGCTAATCTTTACATTAAATTTACATAAGATTTCTGTTTAAAAGGAGTTTGGATTAGACAGATTCGAGAAAAAGCTAGACAATTGTCACGTACTTGTTTTAAACTTCCATATCAACCTTGTTACAATAAATCTACTCTAAACACATTCGACCTTTTGACATCTTTATTGTTATATCACCTTTGCATTTTTATATTTTAAGATACAAAATGTACCAGTCAACACATTAAATCATCTTCTGTTTTCAGTCCATTATATTGGAAACTATCAAAATATTTGTGGATAATATCAATTTCTGCTTAATTTTCAAACCTCACAGATATTAGTTATTTAAGACTGGGTAAAAACAGAAATTCTCAGTTCCTAGTGTAAACCAAACCTCCTTGGGACAAACTTTTGTCTTCAGAATGGTGTTTGATTTATACATGTTAAATTAAGAAAGATTTCTTTCATTGGGACTTTATCTAAAGTTTGGTTTGTACAGGATTCCCGTTTATCTAAAGTTTGGTTTGTACAGGATTCCCGTTTATCTAAAGTTTGGTTTGTACAGGATTCCCGTTTATTCGGGGTTCAGTTTAGACAGGATTCAATGATACAAAATACAACTTACATTATTAAAGCACAGAGTTTGATCTAGACATACTACTTACTTTATACATTTCTAAAGCTTTTAACTCTAGTTCAGCTGATGACAGGGTAGTGAGTGGTTTGTTTATAGGATCCTTACTGTGTAATAATAATGGATGTTTCCAGTAAACAGAATCTGTAATGTAAATACTAATGATTAAATCAGCTGTTTGCTCCTGTGTAGCATCTACGTCAAAGGAAGTTAATTACTTAATGTTACTAAATTTACAAATATAATAATTATAACTGTAAATTCAATATGAAAGGATATGGATGTATGTGAACTTTACAGCAAAATCTGTCCAAACAAATACAAGCCAAAAGTTCTGACTTCTTGCTATCTTATTTTTTATGAATTATAAATATTTTAATATTAACATAGATTTCATGTAATGATAAATTTTTTTTATATTCGTTTTGTTTAAAGGTGTCTATTGTCACGAGATTGTAAATTCTACTATTTATGAACATACTTGAATCACCATTACATTCCATGACTTTGGCTATAATCTGTTCATACTCTGTACCCACATTTCCAGTCCCCCCTCCAGCAGCGACAGTCAGATGATACAACCAGGAATCCTGAAATAGAAATAGTTATTGTCATAATCATAATATATTTCTGAGAAAAAAATTCATTTAAAAATTTTTAATATACCAATGACATAATTATTAAAATTAAGAATAATTAGAATCAATCGTTACACATAAGAAATATCATGTTGAATCAGTTCCAGTTTGTAGCCAAAAAAGAACTGTAAGAATTTTCAGACATCTACAGACTACAGACAACATCACATTTCCATATATGCTTGCTGTATATCACCTTATTTTTGTATATCATTTACATATTTTATCTTAAATATTTCAAGATTCATTATTTATCATAAACCATGACGATAACAATGCTTTCTGACATTATATATTGATAAAACCCAGCCAATCCATGCAATATTAAACTTGTAGTAGCTCATTCTCTCAGCAAACCTTTTCCAACACACATTTGATATTTGATAATACTGAAATGCATTCAGGTAGAAAAACATACTAAACTGTCGTCTCGATCTGTCATTGAAACAAACTAACATTATACAGCAGTCACTAAAGATGTATTATGTTTTTATTGGAATCTCAATCTTCATGGAGGGCCCGGGTGGCTCAATGAGTTAGGTAGTGTGATTACCTAACAACTCATACAGGCCTATCACCAATATGGCATGAGTTCGCGCCCGGCTTTGTAAATTACAAAAAAGGATGCACTCGACTCGCAGCCGTAAGTGTTAAAATTTACCAGTTGCTTGCCCATTGTCGGTGGTTCTCTCCGGGTATTATGGCTTTGTCCACCACTAAAACCTGGTCGCCATGATATAGCTGAAATATTGCTGAAAGTGGCAATTAACACCAAAATCAAATCAACAAGATGTTGCATGCTACGTCGTGCTAAGAATACCCCCACTCGTTCATTTGTAAATCGCACGGTAAACAGGAAGTAGATATGCTTTAAACCTGGAAAGGGGAGACACGGTACAAGTCACCATGCCAAAGCCATATATCAAACATAAAATCATTTCTTCCAGTAGAAGCTCAGATAACTGTTACGAAAGTTTTCATTACGGCAAACATGAAAAATTCTAAGTCGCACTGTAAACAGGAAGTAGATGTGCGGTAAACCCGGAAAGGGGAGACATGGTACAAGTCACCATGCCAAAGCCATATATCAAATATAAAATCATTTCTTCCAGTAGAAATATCTGTTACGAAAGTGTGAACGGACGGACGGACAAGGTGATTGCAATATAGCCCCCTCTCTGCGAGTGGGGGTATAAAATCAAATCAATCATCATGGATTGATTGAAGAGATATATTCAATGACACATGAAATCAAAGTTTCACATTTCAATTTTACACTTGGGTGTATTCCTAAATTTTGTGGCATCATAAAAATTGTTATTCAATTAATATTCCCTAATTCTAAGTAGATTTTCATACAAACCTTTTCGTGTTGACTTGGTAACATGAGGTAAGTTGGACCTTGGAATGGTGGCCATATTGCTATAACATGCTTGGTTGCCTTGGTAACGTCGGTTTCATCATCTGAGTCATTAGTGTTATCAATATCTTCTATTCTGGCATCCCTTAAATGTAACTGTCCTAGAGGAGTCTGGAAAAATAGTCAAAAATAAGCATGGACACAAGATTTATCACCTGCTCCTGTATAAATGGAAAAAGACGAAACATTTACAGTGTATATAACAATGTCAAGAAATGTGGATTAAAGGCAATGTCTGTTAAATAAACACCTGAATATATTTCTTTACCATTTATGATTGACAAACTTTGTGTCAAGAAATGATACAAAATTAATCAACACTGGTGAAGTTGATGGACTGTGAAATGGACAAGTGATATTTACATAACTAACATGTATGTGCACTTATAGAGGAATGTCTTGACCATTTAGAAACAGATGTAATAACAATTGTTTGACATTTTTATGCAGCTGTGTCCCTGCTGAAAAGGCAATACCTATGCCTTGCCTTCTGCCGAGACTCTTGTCATGGGCGAGATGTAGTCAAATTACATGGGAAATCTATTCTAGGCTAGGGCCGCTTAATATTCATTTAATAAATGAGTCATGTTTATTGTTGAAGACCATATTGTGACTGTGAAATAATAAAAAGCTATAAAAGCAAAAAAAGTACTGTTCCTTTATTTTAATTTATGTGGAAGTGAAAAATGGATAGTCTCTCATGTTCAATTACATCTATCTCCTTTCTTACTAATCAGTACGTATTGTCTAGATTATTATGATATACCTACCTTATCATTAGGATTCCTGTGATAAATAAAATATCTACCAACCAAAACACACCAACATTTTCTTGTTACACCATTCTTCACCTATGATATACAGATAAAATTGTTACCTGTTAAAATATCTTTTTTCATTAAAATTAAAATCTAAGTATATAGAACACACACAAATTATATATATGATAGTTCAATCATAATAATTAATTCTAAATTTCATATTATCAAAAAATTATCCACCATTACCAGTATTATTTGTGGTAATCGTCACTTTCAGCAGTTTTTTATGAAGACTATCAGCTATTATGATGAAAAATTCAAGTTTATATATATATTTAGATCCCAGATTTGTTATCCCTACATTGTATATTGTATATGCTTGCAATGTGGGACAAAATATATTACAGATTTGATAAATCTATAGCTCTTATACACCGAGACTAGTTTGATACTTGAAGTTATGCAAAGAAACAAATTGTCCTATGCCTTCTAATGTTATACCATGCCATGTACTAGCACTCACTGGTCCCCTGTCTTTGTAATTAACATATAAAGAATGTTGGTCTCCTGTCTTTGTAATTAACATATAAAGAATGTTGGTCTCTTGTCTTTGTAATTAACATATAAAGAATGTTGGTATCCTGTCTTTGTAATTAACATATAAAGAATGTTGGTCTCCTGTCTTTGTAATTAACATATAAACAATATAAAACTACCTTATGTAATGTTCCCTTTAGAACATCTTTAATTAACACATAAACAATATAAAACTACCTTATGTAATGTTCCCTTTAGAACATCTTTAATTAACATATAAACAATATAAAACTACCTTATGTTATGTTCCCTTTAGAACACCTTTAATTAACATACAAACAATATAAAACTACCTTATGTAATGTTCCC
>MJUT01000558.1:164433-175877 GCA_002080005.1 Gigantidas platifrons
CCTGGGTCCTCAGGCATATATCCTGAATTCTTGACAAATAAAGGGTTATTTCCTATCTTCTAAATAAAGATCCAACCCCATTCCTGGGTCCTCAGGCATATATCCTGAATTCTTGACAAATAAAGGGTTATTTCCCAGCTTCTAAATAAAGATCCAACCCCATTCCTGGGTCCTCAGGCATATATCCTGAATTCTTGACAAATAAAGGGTTATTTCCTAGCTTCTAAATAAAGATCAAACCCCATTCCTTCCTCCAACAACAAATATGGTATTGATACTAGAGAGGATGGAAAGATTATAGATGAAAAAATAGATTAGATGAAAGTATAAACAGAAAAAAAACACAAAATCAACATTTTGTTTTAATGTTGATTTTCAGTAAGATTTATATTTACAGGTCAAGTATGATATAAGCTATAGTCATCTACCCAAAAGTGTTTATATTACAGTTAATTGTAAAATATACAATTAATAATTGATTTTTTTTTTATTTAAATGGTTGAAAAAAATAGCAAATATAAATAAATTCAATTGTTTTTTTAAACTATTTATCTAGGATACAATATAAACTTGTTACCTTATTAATTCTATATAAAAAAGCACTCCTATCTGCTGGACTAAACATTTCAATTAACATCCAGACACCACATAACGAGCGTCAGAGGACTAATGTAAAATGATACTTTGGAGATGTGTAATATTTATGATAAATTATCCCCAATACAATCATATACTAAAATATCATAAAATTACATAATATCCATTCAACGAAAAAAATGTAATTAATGAATGAACAGATCAGACTAAAATTTATGAATTAAATTAAACAAAGACTTGAATGTTTACACTTGAGAGACTTAAGGTTAAAGATGACATATTTGTGCATATAATACTGCATTTTTGTGGTGATCTTATAAAGACATCTTACTTTGTAGTTATACCCCCCCTAGATTAACATTAACAATTGTATATTGTTCTAGAATTAAAGGATTCTAAGTACAGGTCAACCATTAAACAACTCAGCTTTTTTTAATTATACTCAATACACTTTTGTAATTAAATCAATACATTAAAAGTACATATTAGAAGAAGGGGGCTGCAGAAGATGAATTAGGGGGAAGGAACTGGAAGGAGAAATTGGGGAGTTACTGGTGAGAGAAGTCAGGGAATAATGACTCTGAGGAGGAGAAACTGTTAGATGAGACTGAGAGAGTCAGGGGAGGGGACTGGAAGGAGACATTGATGAGTTACTGGTGATGACAGTCTGGGAGTGATGACTTGAAGGAGGAGATACTGTTAGATGAGACTGAGAGAGTCAGGGGAGGGGACTGGAAGGAGACATTGATGAGTTACTGGTGATGACAGTCTGGGAGTGATGACTTGAAGGAGGAGATACTGTTAGATGAGACTGAGAGAGTCAGGGGAGGGGACTGGAAGGAGACATTGATGAGTTACTGGTGATGACAGTCTGGGAGTGATGACTTGAAGGAGGAGATACTGTTAGATGAGACTGAGAGAACTAGGGACAGTGGATTGGAAAGGGGAATGGGAAAGAGAGACTGGGGAAGGAATATTAATTGAGAGGAAGGACCAGTTTATTAAATTAGTATTATTTACTGATATGATTTTTTTTTCATACAGAGAGAGACCTCTGTCCAGGTTTGATGAAAGTGTATTTAAGGTTAGATACAGTTAATAAAAATAATCACATACAATGTTACTATCTTTAGACAAACTGATCATCACAAAACATTGGTTTTTACCTTTTATGAATTGGCTTTTACTCTTTCCGATTTGGTTCTTACATTTTCCGATTTGGTTCTTACATTTTCTGATTTGGTTTTTACATTTTTTAATTGGTTCTTTCTCTTTTTTAATTGGATGTTATCTTTCTGTATTGGTTGATAAATTTTCTGAATTGGTTCATATTTTTTTCTGTATTAGTTCTTACATTTTCTGAAATACATTTTTTTAATTGATTCTTATCTTTTTTGTATCGGTTCTTACATATTCTAAATCGGTCCTTACATTTTTTTAATTGATTCTTTTTTACATTTTTAAAATTTGTTCTTAGGCAATTCCAAATTAAATACTTGTTCTTCGGACCCGCTCGCACCTTAAAATTCAGATTGAAAATTTCGACAAAAAATGTTTCCTCATCATTTCTTCAACATTCCCTCTTCATGTTTCATGATTTTTAAACAATTTAAAATAAAAAAAGTCGCCCACTAATAAAATTATCTTGAATTATCATTTAAAAACACAAAAATGAGGGGAAAAATGATTAAAATTTTTTTTTAAAAGTGTCGCTCGCTTGTTCAAGATTTTATCGCCTCCAAAAATTCAATTTTCAGAAAAAAAAAATAATTAAAAAAATTTCGCTCACACGCTCCATTTTTTAAATGAAAAAATCCAAAGAACAAGTAATCAATTACCCTTATGAGTTGGTTTCTAACTTCTATGAATTGGTTCTTACCTTTCCTGCTGCAGTCTTTGCCTCATTTTCTGCTTCTATCTTTTTTCCTTCCAGATCTTTCACCTGAAAATTCAGTATAAGCTCTGAAAACATCTCAGGAGATGATCATTAAATTCTTTTAAGATTTGTAGTGTTTCTAAGACATGTTATTTAATGAATGAAAGCCTTCATCATCACTCTAGCACCATATCTAAATACATTAAAGACACAAACAACATCTAATACTCTTAATGGTAAAGGAATGCGTATTGACTTTTACTAAAACTAATCTTACTATACAAGACAAAGGTTGATACAAATAAAATTACAGCTACATTTTTGTACATTTGGAAAGAATGAACAATTTAATTAAAGCTTTGACTGTTTTCTCTAAAGAGGTCAAATACCAGTTAGAGGGAACAGTACAAAATAAAATCACAATCCTAATAGAAAAAAAATAACGCCAATCCAAGAAAACACAAACTTCCGTAAAAAACAGAAGCGAAATCAGTTATATTTGTACTTCAAAATGATCCTTTTCCATACATGGCATCTGTTGTGTATAATAACTACATTATTATCAATAGATTTTGCCCATTTCTGGCTTGATTCTAAAATCAAAAAAGTATGTATTTACATATTTACAGGAGTTACTTCCCTTTCAAACAGGTTTAAAACAAGAGAGAGAGAGAGTTTCATTTCATGTAAAGTTCAACGAAAATAACATACTTTTTGCATAACTTGCAAAAAATTGTAATATTGTAACAACTTGTGAATTTGCTATCAAATTATCAACAGATTTTTACAATGTTCAAATATCAAAAAATTATAAGATACTAAAATTCTTTGTACTTTTCTTTGCTCTGATAGAAATGGTACCATTTTGCCTGCCGTAAGGGAAAAACCTCTTATAAAAAAATGCATAAAAACATACAATTACAAAAACAGATATGAATGTGCAAAAGGAGCATTTAACCTGCTCCATACGTGGCACCTGTTGTGCATTAAAACTACATAATACAACATGTAATTATCAATTTTACATTGATACTGAATATGAAAAAAAAATCCTTACACAAATATTATTCAAATAAAATAACATCACACAAATCGGACTGATGAATTGCATTCAGAGAGCATTTAAAGAAGATAGCTATCTATATGACAACAGGAAGGAAACAGTGTGCGAAATTAACAGTAGACCGATAGACATTGTCTATAAGAATTCCAGTCGGTCTTCTTTCATCTTTGCTGAAGTAGACCTGATGTCTATGCAAAAATTATCCTGTAAAGAGCATGCATGTTGACGATTGACATGACACCTTGTCTTTCACTGGTGTAGTATTTGTTTGTTTACGATTGACATGACACCTTGTCTTTCACTGGTGTAGTATTTGTTTGTTTACGAATCCCAAGAATTTTTATATTCAAACCATGGCCAATATTTCAATAAAAAATTGGTAATTATGAAGCTTCAAGAGATGCCCAGAATGCAGATTTTAGCACCATTTACCCCAGAGCCACGACTGTGCAACTTGGTCTATGCTAATCTTAATTGTGCCATGCTAATATAATTCTTTGTGGACCCATTGTCTAAGACGCTTCACTTTTCAGTTTCACACACTGAGGAAAAATAAATTTAAAAAAAAGTCTGGTTTTCCTAATCTTCTCTATGACTGTTACAATCCTACAAATCTCAGTTATTATTTATTCTATTTAAGAAATAATTCATGGAAGCCAGAGTTTGTATACAGTTTTAACATGGGTAACATTATTTTCGTACAAATTTTATCCCGAGCGTTAGCGAGGGATAAAATGCAACGAAAATAATGTTACCCATGTTAAAACGTGATACAAACTCTGGCTTCCATGAATTATTTCGATTCTAGTAGGAAAAATCTAACTTATTTTTTGAAGTGGAAGTCGGTAATGGAAATGCATCTCATAACAAAATTCACTAACCTTTATGTTTTACAGTTTAGAGTTGTTTTTCTTTTATGTATAAATAGACTGTGATGCTATGAAGTTACTGATATTTTCCAATTTAATGGCATTCTGAATTTAACAACTTAAACAAGTAAAATACTCACAAAATCTTTAAAAAAAATCAGTAACCATGTGTTTCAATGTCAGCGTTCCTTGTAAACAACTTCCGGAAGATGTTAAATTTCAAAAGTCAAAGTCCATTGATGGTTGTCTTAAGTATTTATTCCGGAAAAATATAGGTAAAAACAATACTGGCATTTTTATGTTTGTTATGCACCACAGTGCTGTATGAATACATAAATTCACTAGGGAATTATGTTTGTAATTTGTTCGTCAATACACATGAGAGAATTAAAATATATATTGAGTTTTATTACTGTATTATTTATATAGCCAATTAAGGACGTCATGTTAGAATTATAAATATCACATTTGTACTAGTAACTACGACAACAATTTTCATAAAAAACCTTTCTATTGGATTAAATTCAAATACATGTATTAAGTAAACAAATTGTTGAAGCCTCTTTTTTTATTGCATAGTATCTAATGTTGATCAAACTGGTTCCCAGTGGGACATGGAGGTACACACAAGGTCAACAACTTCAGCTCCAGCATGTATTTGTCAAATTTAAGCTAGAGTAGGGTATTTCAAAATGGACAATGAAACACTTTCTTATTTACCATGCCTTTAAATTAATTGCTTTATACTACAGTATACATTCTGAACATCACATAAAACAAAAAAATATTGATGAAAAAATACAATGCAGTTAATCAAACTCTTACTTACAAGAAAATTTATAGCTTTTTCATTGAGTTACAAAAGAGTTTTTTCTGTTTGGTCAATACATTTAATTTGGGGAGCAATTGAGTTGATTGATGATAATGTGGTAAGACTATTGATGATGGTAAAGCCACTTAGTCTTTAATGTATCAAATGAAACAATATATTGATAGTGTTAGGTTTTTGTTTATCAAAGGAAATACTGACTAAATATTTGTGTGACATGAATCTAAGTAGTTTATATATAGAATATAACCCCACTTTGTCTACTTTATTGATTTTAACTGAAGTAACATGTATGGTATGACATTATCAAAGTTCTTATAACCTTAGTCTTAAATAAAGATAATCAAATGAGAACATACGAAGATGTTTCACATGTCTGTGCATGACCCATGGGTGTTACTAGTGTATAATGGACTATTTTCATCAATATTTTAGCTACACCATTACACTCAGTTTGATTGGTGGAGGAAACTGAAGTACTTTGAGAAAAACTCTGACCAAGGGAAAGTTCTTGATAAACTTGATCACATAAAGTTGTATCAAGTGCACCTCAACTGTTTTGTATTGTTACTATAAAAACCTACTAAATAGCAATTGTTAGCATTATCATTGCCAGAAAACCTACTAAATAGCAATTGTTAGCACTGTCATTGCCAGAAAACCTACTAAATAGCAATTGTTAGCACTGTCATTGCCAGAAAACCTACTAAATAGCAATTGTTAGTACTGTCATTGCCAGAAAACCTACTAAATAGCAATTGTTAGCATTATCATTGCCAGAAAACCTACTAAATAGCAATTGTTAGCGCTCTCATTGCCAGAAAACCTCCTAAATAGCAATTGTTAGCATTATCATTGCCAGAAAACCTACTAAATAGCAATCGTTAGCACTGGCATTGCCAGAAAACCTACTACCGGTAAATAGCAATTGTTAGTACTGTCATTGCCAGAAAACCTACTAAATAGCAATTGTTAGCACTGTCATTGCCAGAAAACCTCCTAAATAGCAATTGTTAGCACTGGCATTGCCAGAAAACCTACTACCGGTAAATAGCAATTGTTAGTACTGTCATTGCCAGAAAACCTACTAAATAGCAATTGTTAGCACTGTTATTGCCAGAAAACCTACTAAATAGCAATTGTTAGCATTATCATTGCCAGAAAACCTACTAAATAGCAATTGTTAGCATTATCATTGCCAGAAAACCTACTAAATAGCAATTGTTAGCACTGTCATTGCCAGAAAACCAATGTCTTTATGATGCTGTCTGACAAACTGACTAAAAGTGATCTTCCAAACTTTTTGTATAGATGAAGTTCAGTATACAATATACTTAATTTACTTCAACTATTTTTGCAATCTAATCAAAAATAAATGCTAGTTGGATCTTATTATATTTTATTCTATTATTTTTTGTTTTGGCTATATACTAACATCTAACGATATCCCATATGGGGTGGTGATGTCAAGAGTCACATTTGAAACGAATCAATCATGGACAAGCTTTCAAATTTTGAGTCACTAAAACCAACCACACACTGATAGCTGTTGTCCAATAAAACCAACCACACACTGATAGCTGTTGTCCAATAAAACCAACCACACACTGATAGCTGTTGTCCAATAAAACCAACCACACACTGATAGCTGTTGTCCAATAAAACCAACCACACACTGATAGCTGTTATCCAATGATCAATATATTTTACTACTTTTCTTTGATGTAACAGTAAATGATGATCGATTAATTGATTGATTAGTGTTTATGGTTAACGCCAACTTTAGAAATATTTCAGCTATATGATGGCATGAACAAATTCCATTACCTTAGACACTAGTAACAGATAAATGAAAGGTTACCTAACATGACCCCGTATGAAATGTAGTTTATTGTCAAAAAGCCACACACAAAAAACAACAATCAAAAGCAGCAATATATAATATAGTATAACTAATCATAGATTTTGAATATCAAAATAAGACCACGAGTGACCGAAGTACGCATAAGGATTAAATGAATGGGTTGAACTTGTTCCATCCACGAGTTTAATCATTAATGCGTATTTGGTCACTCGTGGTCTTAATTTGATATTCAAAATGTATGATTTAGTTATACTGTTTATTATATAGACTTTCAAAATTTCTTATATATTATTTCATTTTATTTGTATATTTCATTCCACACGTATAAATCTACGAGCAATGATACTAAGGGGTTCAGCTGGAAGGATCTGCCATCTTGAAAATGTGAAATCCTACATGTCATATTTACAACAATACACACAAATTAATATGCTGACCTTGAAAACTTATTTTAGTTAAATTGTATCAAAACTGAAGCGTACACGAAGCCAATTAACGTCTAATCTTTACCTTTCAAACTGGAAGTCTTCATATGACGTCAATGACGTCATGTTGGTTATGTTCCAAAGTCATCAATAACATTTCGCAGAAGTTTTTCAGATTACAATTCGGTTGTTTCGAATCATGTCAATTCCGACCACATTCCGTATTTTTCGTGTCTTGACGTCTGAACAAATTGGCAGGCGACTTCCGGTGTTTAAGCTATTACTGTGACAACGTCAGCATATCATAGTCGTAGATGCGGTAGATTATAAGTAATTGTAATATGGAGACGCCAAGGAAACCGCTGAATAAATACTGGTGTTCGGGACCCCACTATCTGTCTTATATAAGAAATATATACATAAAGGCAGATCGTTTTCCTTTCATGATGCTGACAGCCGCAAATAAAGAAAGAAAACAAATTTAATTTTAAAGAATTATTTGTCTTTGCGTTGAAGTCTTTGATACAAATAAAATAATTTAATTGATATCTGTCTTTTACAGAAAATGTTAAGATATTTTTAACTTGAGAATCGAACGTTAAAATGGCACATATCGATTGGAGTTTTTGTTGTGTACATTGACACCGGAAGCTCAGGGCCAGCAGTTCCATCGAAATCACATGATCTGGCAGACGAAAATAACAAAATTTTGACGGAATGGAAATGATTCGAAACAACCAAATTGTAACACAACAAGGGACGTAACCACCACACTTATAGTTGTGCAAAAGTAGTTCCGGCGGGAAAAAACTGATATTTCACATGTGAGATATCAGAATTTATTTCACAGATAAATCCTGATAATTCACACCTAAACTAATTCTAATTAGATTGCTATTTTTGGTAACATGTTTCAAAGATTAAAATGTAACAGGAGAAACATACCAATGAATCATTCAATGATAAATATAGTAAAATTCTTTGAATAAACACAAAGGCTTCACAAATTTAATTTTTGGTAAAAAAAAAATGTGTCTGAAAAACAGTTTTATTTGTTAATCCTGCTAATTACTTCTCATAGTGAAAACATATCTGAGTTCAACATATTATCAATATGAAAATAAAATCTCTTATCAAATACTTCTGTTTAAATTGTGCATCTTAACCCCTGGTGCATTGCAGAAACATTTTCCCACGATTTTTTACCCTAATTTCTGGAAGAATTCCAAAAAGTAGGCATTTCATGTGTTACATGGCTTGATGAAGAACAATTAACTACATAGGGAGTATGTATAAACAATAATTTAAGTAGTTTTCACATAAGCTTTCAATCAGGCTATGAATCACACAATTGTCACCTATTTATCTGACATTCCAATGTAAAATGTTTTCTTGGCAGATAAAAGAAATATGGTTTTAATATCAAATTCTTTGAACTTTTAATGAGGTAACAAGGGCAATCAGCCTCATGTTGTTATCTATAAATAGACTTTGTATTCTATTTATATCTTATTCTTAACAGAAGGTAAAGTTAGCACTTTTCAACATTCAATAGTTTCAATAAGTTACAGAGAAGAAATGTATGTCACACTGACAATTTTGATTTCTAAAGTCTAACATGATAGGTTCACACACCTAAGCCTGTATCACTTACCTGGGAAGGAGAATTTATTACACTACTGCCAATGGTAGCATATATGTTCAATTTTGATCAAATTAGGCTTAATTTGCATATTAGTCAAAAATCATCAAAATTACACATTTTACAAAAGAATCCAAAATATATATGTAAAATAACTTATTTCTGTGTACCTACTGTTTAAATATTAGCTCATTTCAATATAAAATGAAGAAGTAATGGTTACATTTATCTAAGAAATTTATGTTTTTGCAATGGTGACCATCTTTAAAGGTGGCAGGTCTATTAATTGGACACAACTCTTAAAAGAGGACCAACCAAGGACACTTTCAGCCAGGAATTTATCATAAGACTCCTTACTTAACTTATAAACATGATATAGCCCCCATTTAAACTTGTAATGGGAACTGTATTTTCTTAACTTAGGCTAGTGTTAAGCTCAATCCATGTGTTGAAAATGTGACTGTAAGCTTCTTAATCATATGTCCAGTAGGGAAGCCATTAATTGGGATAGTCAACTTTTATTATTTTTATTATTATTATTACTATTAGTATGGTAGAAATTAATTTTGAATGACTTTTTATGATGTTTCAATTTTCATACATTTTCTTTCAATCGTTTGTATCCTGTTATTGTGATAGAATCAACTGACATGATTGTAAAGTAGAAAATAATTTGATTTAAACTATAGGAATATTTGTTATCAAAGAGATAAGTTACAATGTTGATGATGGCTCAGAAAAAGTGATCATTAAGTGTCATGTGACTATCATTGTTATCAACAGTCAATTCATCTTATTATTGAAGATAAATTGTTTACAGAACAAGAAGTCAGAAAGCTCTGTATTTGTAATGTGATAGCCTTCATATTGAATATTACTGTTTAAAAAGATTTTCTTTATATTTAGCTTAAAATAGGGTTAGGGTTATGATGTTTAACACCACTTTCAACAATATTTCAGTTATCATGGCGGTCATCAGGCTTGGACAGTCGCTTTAAGTCATCCACATCTCCGTAAACAAGTGCACTATATCGTATCACTGTGCTGCTTAATATGTAATACCACTAATAACTTTTTATGTGACAAGTGTGGTAAATTTTTCAATGACCCGTGTACTCACGCCACAACATCATGTGATTATTTATCTGACATTCGCGATAAATTTTGGACTGACATTATAAGTTTGGACCCTATAACATTCAGTGCTTTTCTGGGATGTAAATCTGATGACAAACTATGTTTCATCTTACTATCGTGCGACACTGATTTTGATCTTGACAATGATAATATGGCCAGATTTCAATTACTATGTGTTACCTACGTATACAGATGTTGTAATGGATTTAATTGCCAATGAACTAGAATGCTGTCGAAAGTCTTATTATACTTGATTATTGAATTAACAGTCAATTATTGGATTATCTCTCTTTTTTATTTCTTTTTTGTTGTTTTGTTCATTCCTTATAAACTGCATTTGTTTTAATTGTAACATTGTCATTTGAAATATTGTTTGTACAACTTTACTCTCCTAATGGAGGCAAATAAAGAATATATAAATAATGCTGATGATGGCTCAGACAAAGTGATCATTAAGTGTCATGTGACTATCATTGTTATCAACAGTCAATTCATCTTATTATTGAAGCTAAATTGTTTACAGAACAAGAAATCAGAAAGCTCTGTAATGTGATAGCCTTCATATTGAATATTACTGTATAAATAGAATTTCTTTATATTTAGCTTAAAATAGGGTTAGGGTTATGATGTTTAATGCCACTTTCAACAATATTTCAGTTATCATGGCGGTCAGTTTTATTGGTGGAGGAAACCAGAGTACCCGAAGAAAACCAATGACCTCCTGCAAGTCACTGATAAACTTTATCTCATAACGTACTGAGTACACCTCACCATGAGCGGGATTCAAACTCATAACTTTAGTGGTGATAGGCACTGATTGCATAGGTAGTTCTAAATCCAACTACCATACGATCACGACCACACAGTCACTATAAATGAAATAACTGTGCCTGTACGACATGTATCATTCCCCAGAAAAGACCTCCACGGTATTCTAGTGTATATTACAAGTGCATTAGAAATCCTTTTCAGTAATTGAGGGATATATTGTTTTATCTGTAATTTATCAGTAATTGAGGGATATATTGCTTTATCTGTAATTTATCAGTAATTGAGGGATATATTGCTTTATCTGTAATTTATCAGTAATTGAGGGATATATTGCTTTATCTGTAATTTATCAGTAATTGAGGGATATATTG
>MJUT01000558.1:178767-190111 GCA_002080005.1 Gigantidas platifrons
AGTATTTGCTCACTGAAACAACAGTCCACAGATAGACAAAACACAGTATTTGCTCATTGAAACAACAGTCCACAGATAGATAAGTTGCTCCACTCTGATAAATTATCTCAACTCTACCAATTTTATAGCCTCTGGTTTGACCTGACTGAATCCCAGATCTACCTGATTTGAGGCAAGCCCACTATCCATTATACTACCAAAGCAATCAAAAAAAATTTCAAGAGTAATAATCACAGGAGCATTAAATGTGAATAATAATTTAACACAGTATTTCAAATCAAAAGCTGCAAGACAAGATATTTCTTCTTCTTGTTTACCTGACCTAAGGAATTGAAAAGCTAAAAAAGTAAATACTGTGTCTATAAATAGACAAGAAGTTCTGGCATGCTGAAGTGATTTATATCTTAAGATTTAGACCTACAGGAAGGTATTCCTTAAAAACTAATTATTGTAATTATCTTATTGAACAACTGATGATCAATGTAGTAGTTGTAGGAGCAACTCAGTGTAAATTTTATCCAGAGAAAAATATTTATACTTAGTGGTAAGTCTTCCAGGGAAGACATGTGTCGCCTGTGAACTTATTTTCTTTAGATTACTGTAAATTCAGAAATTAATGCGAAAAATGCGACAGGATGAACATCGCAATAATTAAAAGTCACATTTTAATTTTTGCTATTAATATTCTATTACTACATGAATACCAATCGCATTAATTAATCTCGCATTATTGTCGGTTGTCGAAAATTCGCAATAATAAATTCACGCATTAATTTCTGAATTTACAGTACTTCATCATTGAAAGTAACATCATGATGAACAAGATGAACTGTGAGCTAATGCTCACTTATGATACCGCCGCTCTTCGGCAAACAGGAAGTAGGAATCTGACATGTCAAAAAACGCTTCCCACGATATGGGGTGCCTATATGAAGCTTGTGACCAAATATCAGATTTCTACCATCAATAGTTGCTGAGAAAAATGCGACGAAAAATGGGCATATATGTTCAATGTGTATAAAAATCAACAGTCGGTAAACAGGAAGTAGGAATCTGATGGGTCCAAAAACGCTTCCCACGATATGGCATACCTATATGAAGCTTGTGACCAAATATCAGATTTCTGCCATCAATAGTTGCTGAGAAAAATGTGACGAAAACTGTGCATATATGTTAAATGTGTATAAAAATCAACAAAATCGGCAAACAGGAAGTAGGAATCTGATGGGTCCAAAATCGTTTCCCACGATATGGGGTACCTATATGAAGCTTATGACCAACAAGATGAACTGTGAGCTAATGCTCACAAATGATACCCCCGCTGTTCGGCAAACAGGAAGTAGGAATCTGACGAGTCAAAAAACACTTCCCACGATATGGGGTACTTATATGAAGCTTGTGACGAAATATCAGATTTCTGCCATCAATAGCTGCTGAGAAAAATGTGACGAAAAATGAGCATATATGTTCAATGTGTATAAAAATCAACAAAGTCAGCAAACAGGATGTAGGAATCTGATGGGTCCAAAAACAGTACCCACGATATGGGGTACCTATATGAAGCTTGTGACCAAATATCAGATTTCTGCCATCAGTAGTTGCTGAGAAAAATGTGACGAAAAATGTGCATATATGTTCAATATGTATAAAAACCAACTAAGGTAAAACAGAGGTAAAACAGAGGTAAAACAGTATACCCCCTCCCCCTCCGGGGAGCGGGGGTATAAATATCAGATTTCTGCCATCAATAGTTGCTGAGAAAAATGTGACGAAAAATGTGCATATACAATGTATGTTCAATACGTATAAAAACCAACTAAGTTGGTAAACAGGAAGTAGGAATCTGACAGGTCCAAAAACGCTACCCACAATATGGCATACCTATATAAAGCTTGTGACCAAATATCAGATTTCTGCCATCAATTATTACTGAGAAAAATGCGACGAAAAATATCTTGGACGGACGGAAGGACGGACAGAGGTAAAACAGTATACCCCCCCTCCCCCTTCGGGGAGCGGGGGTATAAAAAGTATTTTGTTCTAAATTTTGTGATATAGTTAGTTTTGACTGATGAAGTGCTCTGTGCCAAATATCAAGAAGCTGGCCTGTGTGGTTCCTGAGAAAAATGTGACAGAAATTATTTTATGACAAATTTTTCGATATCAAAAATATTCTAAGTTCCGTCAAACAGGAAGTGGACATGCGGCAGATTCAAAACTGTCTTACACGAAACAGTTCTCCATAATGATGCTCTGTGCCAAATATCAAGAAACTGGCCTGTGTGGTTCCTGAGAAAAATGTGACAGAAATTATTTTGTGACGCCAACGACGACGCATAGTGATCCCTATATGTCGCCTATGTGTAACGCAGGCGACACAATAAAGTGGTTTTATCATCCTTCCCTCCGGCTATATCTACTTGCTGGCTGCATAAGCAAAACTCGTATCAAAGTCGCGCGTGAGCTGAGCAGAACTTATCAACAGTCAGCAGGAGTTATCACCAAATTCTCCTAACATTTAAACGATAATTCCTGTGAAGATGGCAAAAATAAATAAAATTCATCGACACCATTAGCTAGTTAACATTATTTTTTTAAAACATATATCAAATTAGGAACTGTCGAGTTAGAAATATCAACTAACATCGTCCTACAAAAATGTACTTTACACAATTCTTGATAACCTCTGCTGAGATGTCATAATATTTTACGTCATAAGGAAGGTTATGACGTTCATGTTTTCTAAACCGAAACGGCATTGATAAACAAAACCTTTAATGCAAATGGGTGACTTTGATGTTTGTAATAAAAAAAAAACGCCCAATGAATATCACAATTAAAGGAAATATGCAACAATCTTAACATTTATATAAACCTGTAAAAATGAATGGTATATTTGCAAACTACTTTTGAACTACGGTTTTAAGGAATCGTATTTCGAATATTTTGAATCATGTAATTTTTCCCGCGAAAATACAAATATAGATGTATCCGTGTTTATGGTTGATTTAAGGATGATAAATATGTCATCTGAATGTGAATATGATTGATACTAAAAAATATCAGCCTGCTCGACAGAATATGAAGTTTGTGACTCGTTCGCTTCCCTCACTCGCCAACAAACTTCATATTCTGGCTCGGCAGGTTGATATTTTCGGTATCAATCAATTCACATTCAGATAACATATACGTATACAAACTACCATCTCTGTTGCTATTTTCTGAGTACAAAACTATCTACTAGTTTCTGGAAATTGTGTATTAACTATATTAACTTATTTCACATTGGACAGAGTGTAAAAAAAATGTGTCACCAATACTTAACAGCAGCATATATAAAACTATCATAGTGTTCTAAGACCTAACTTGATGTTTATATGAATTTTCTACTTTATATAGAAGCCATATGTCTACCTGAGTTCTTTCCATTATTTGTTCATTTAAGTGGTTCGAAAGCTTAAGCCATTTCTTCTAAATTGTAGACATGTTTTTATTAAATTAGCATCATATATGTGTTGAAATATTATTAACAAAATTCCATATTTAAATGTGTTCAAATAACTTCTGCAGTTTTCTCTAAATTTTGATAAAAATTGTACATTAGCCTTAAAAATCATCATACAAAATGTAGATCACAGACCAATGACTCTCTACTCACCATGATGGAGAGTAATAACAGAATGATCAACTGTAGGTTACCAATGATTTAAAATTAGATATTTACATTGTCATTAAAACAAAATTCACAAATTTCTACATTTTTTACATTATGGGGAGTATTATTTATCCAAATATAAATACTTTAGTAACAATATATATCCCTTGTAAATAGTTATCATAAACAATCAAACTGTATTTGTAGTATAATGGTTAGTGTGCTGACCTTGTAGAATCAATCCTCTGTTGGGTCATAGACTATAAAATAGGTATCTACAGCTACTTCACTAAACATGCAGCAAAAGCAAATAACGCTCAAAATCAGGATAAAAATCAGGATAAATGTGTCCGAGTGGAGTGATACTATGTTGATCTAGTACATTGTCTCATTGAAATGTAATTTGTTCTTGCAATGAAAGATTGTTCACTTGGTGTTAAACAACAATTTATCACTCGTGTAAAAACAATCATCAATTATTCAAACATTGAAACGCTATTCTTAAAATCCTCCATTTAATAAATCAATCGTAGCAAAAAAGGTCATCACCAAAAGAATATTTGGATTAGTTTTGTTTTACCATAAATAGCTTCATTAGTAATCTTTGTATATTTACAAATTAAAAGTGTGGCAGCAAGGACAGATGAGACAGACTGATGGCACCCTCTGTCATATCACCACAGCTGGCAGAAGTGATAATCATAGAAGTATTTACATTATCATCAACTCATGTATGGTCTAGCCAGTAGTTCACACATTGAATACTAGAATACTACATATAGTATAATGAAATATACAATATTTTAACTACAATATCAAACTCTATTTACATGTATTATTGAATTTTATGAAACAATATTAAAAGTCCATCAGTCTTTGTCACATATAAACAGGGGAAATGTTTCATCAACCCAATGACCAACAGCGATTCTAAACTCAAAAACAATTTATGAAATGATATTAAAAGACCATCAGTCTTTGTCATATATAAACAGGGGAACATATCTGATCAATCCAACAAACAATAGTTATTCTAAACTCTACATAAACCTACATATACATCACAAATATGTTACTAAAGAGAAATGACAGAATTAACCTCTGTATAGACCTAATGATCACGTTTGTTGTAATCAAGTTTTAGTAAGAAACCGTTTCTAAAACCAGAAATCTCAAATTGATCTTAATATAAGTTGTATTGATTTGGTACTTTGTCCTTAGTACAATGACTGGAAATAAATACTAGATTGTCTATATTACCCACAGAATACTGGACATTTTGAAGCATTTTCATAAATATATAAAGAGAACACACTTGGATCTCAGATTAAAAAATAAAATACATCAACCTATATATGAGAACTGAATAGTGAAATAGATCTGTGTTGTATGATGTAAAGAAAAGTAAACCATAGATGCAACATTCATGTAGATAATGAAAATTGCAACATGAAATTGCATAGAATATTTAAAACTGCATTTTGCAAAAACTTTGGATATATTATGAAACAAAACAAAAGATGATTATCCAAATCATTGAATATGTAACATACTGCCCAAAACATCAAAATTAGACCAAAATTGGGAATCAAAATTTTTTTTCAAAAAGTAAAAAAAATATAAAGTTAACTCATTTAAAAGTAAGAAATAAAATAGAAATAATTCTATCAATAATATTTACAATGTTTTAGAGATCATACTGACCTTACCTTAGTGGACAGATAACAACATGGACCAGATATCAATAATTGATCAGCATCCACACCTATGTGATAACAAGATATCATAGCCAATACACATCCAAGGCATTCTGTAAAACATAGAATTGCTTTCATTAATATAGAGTGTTAAGTACTTGTTTAGCACAGCAAGTACTTTGTGGGATTTTCAATCATTTGTCTACCATATGTCAGGGGCCAACCATTTAACTTGGAGGAGGGGAAAATTCATGCAAAACAAACATCCAACTTCTTTTGTTTTTGTTTTTTTTTACATGAAAATCAGTAATATTTTTCAATTTTTACAAAAATTTCTCATTGAAAACTGCAGGATCAGATTATTATATTTTCCATCTTTCAGATAATTTAATTTGTTACTATAAAATTTGGCAACAGAAAAAAAGCATTTTAGCTCACATGGTTAAAATTACTTGAAATGCTGATGGGAAAATGGGAATTAAAGTAATTAAGTCAGAACACATAACCTACTAAATTTAGTTGCAATAAAACTTTTAATTTGTGTCCGCCACTTTCAACAATATTTCAGTTATATCGTGATGGTCAGTTCTATTGGTGGAGGAAACCGCATTAACCGACCTGTCATAAGTCACTGACAAACTTTATCGCATAATGTTGTATCGAGTACATCTCACCATGCAATCTTTAAAATAATACAACAAAGTACAGTTTATAAATATGTTCATGCTTAATTCTTATTTAAACATTTACTTTCTAGTAAAACCCACTAGTGGCTGGAATATATGAAACACAGGACAGAGAAATAAAGGATAGGCAAACATTTGTGTCTTCTTACAAAAATACAAAAACAAAATATTTGTTCTTGCCCCATGGTCATGCCAGGACCTAGATTTCCTTGAATATTAGTGGGTGTTTTTTTTGGAAGCTCAAGTTTGTGGTTTACCATATAACAGTGGTTTGTTTTGCGGTGGTTGGTTATATGTTTATCCATTATTGTTTATTTTTAGAATCATCTCAACAACTACAAACTAAAAATGATGTAGTAAATGGTTATCTATTCTAGTCAGTGCTACTGTTATAACCCCTTTCTGACAGCAACATAATTGATTTTAATTTTTGTAGTTTTGATAATTGTTAATCAATCAGGATTTCCACTTTGGTAGAACTCCTGTGGAGAAAGCTGTCATAAAGGACAGCTTATTTTCATTGTACAGTAATGTTGCGTAAGCCTCTTCTGTTGTTTTGTGTACTCTTATATATTGATCAACATGTCTATTTCCATCTCCGAAATGCAAAAGCACCAATCAACTATTTTGGGAATGCAAAAGGTGCTATACCAGTTCTACAGACTAATAATTATTGACTATATTAAGTCTAGAGTTATGCTGAGAATTACTTTTCTATTTTTAACGTATTTCACACATAATTCTGCTTACAATTATAAATTTAAACTTTTAGCAAATGAAAAAAAAATTATATGAATCCGCATTTTACACAATGCGAAGTAGCACATATGAAGTAGCAGTTTAAGCAGAGATTAAATATAAAAATAACTTCTAAAACAATCATGTAAAAAACAAATCGTCAATTTTAGTTTCTTACATTTATTATTATAAAGTACTATTTCATTTGTTTTTTATTATGAATTTATGATGTTTACATTTTAAGATGAGTCACAATTTCAATAGTATCTTTATCTGATTATTCTATTTACAAACATATAGTTTATGATTTTGAGACCTCCCAGTGTATGAACTTTGATACTCAAATATTATAGGCTGTAGTCATACAATCCTAGGAGACAAAATTCCTAGATAATACATGTACAAAGTAAAAGTATCTCAATAATCATGGAAAATTAATTAGCTAATTAATCTACAGAAATGGTTTTATTCCCTGACAAGTCAGTCCTAAATGGAAGAGAGAAAAAAATTTAAAATGTCACAGATACAAATTTATTAGACCAATAATTTGTACTATGGAGCATAAGCTGATATTTTTGAAGTCATATTCAGTTATTCTGTAACAGTCTGTTTTTAGAAGAAAACTGAATTTTAGAAATTATTCCAACCACAATAGAAATACATGTAATTCCAACAAAAATAAAAATAATTCCAGACAATTTAGTATCTAAGGGAAAAAAAAGCTTTCTGTCACATTCATAAAAAATCATTATGCATAGCTTATGTTAAGTCTTTTTGTTAATTATATTTATCAATAAACTAAATTATATAATATCCAAAACATATTTATCAACAACTCATTGTTCTTCTTTATTCAAAAATTGTCTAATGCTGTCATATTCAATTTTATGCTTAAATTTATATTTAAGAAATAAATCATGTAAGCCAGAATGTGTTTTGAGTTTTAACATGGTTTGGCGGTTATCCTGAGCCAGAGGCAAGGGATAAAATTTAATCATATCTGCCAACCCATGCTAAAACTCAAATCACATTCTGGCTTCCATGATTTATTTTGATTCTGATAAGTCTAAGAATACAAAAACGGTAGTATATATTTACGTTTGCTGAAAATGTCGCACACAATTTATGCTGCCAAATTCGAGCAGACGATAATTCATCAACATGTCCATTTATGATGGATAAGTCAGTCACACGCACCGACGCATGTGCTAATGAAATTATACCCAATCGATAAATCGCTCGTTTGTCTACAAAGCAAAAGAAGGAGGTCATGTTAGAATTATATATAATTTATACAAATCATAGATCTAGCATGAACTAAAAAAATCTGCAGTAAAATAGATCTACCGTATATGTACCGGTACAGACTGGCATACACTAACATCCTGTTAATGGGGTCATGTCATGTAACGTTTCATTTATCTTTGCTCGTATAATCATATTCAAGACAGTTAAATATACTGATCAATCATGGACAACAGCTCTTGGTGTGTACTTGGTTTTGATACCTAAAGATTTTGTAGGCTCAATGTTGATTGGTTGGTTGAAAATAAGAAGTCTGATGTGAACCCATACAGGAGTGGTTATGGTGTTTAACACCACTTTCAACAATATTTCAGTTATATATCGAGGCGGTCAGTTTTATTGGTGGAGGAAACTGGAGTAGCCGGAGAAAACCATCGACCTGCTGCCAGTCACTGACAAACTTTATCACATAATGTTGTATCAAGTCCACCTCGCCTGAGCGGGATTTGAACTCACAATGTTAGTGGTGATAGGCACTGATTGCATGTCATTAGATGTACATTTTTGTAAGTGTATGGCCAAAGGACATAAGATACAACATCCAATTTTAATTAGATTGACTTTTCTGTACCATTATCTACCTACACAATTGTGTCCCTATCACTACTCATTATGTCACGATTACAATTTTCACCTGTGGCAAGGTGTACTTGATTCAGTCCCTATCACTACTCATTATGTCGTGATAACACTTTCCACCTGTGGCAAGGTGTACTTGATTCAGTCCCTATCACTACTCATTAAGTTGTGATTACAATTTCCACCTGTGGCAAGGTGTACTTGATTCAGATTTATGTGATCAACTTTGTTAGTGACTTGCAGTAGGTGGTTGGTTTTCTCATCGTTATCTAGCTTCCATCACTAAAAATACCAGGGTATACACCAAACTAGAGGCTCTGGAGAGCCTGTCATCGCTCACCTGGTAATAATTGGCAGGGTAAATCCTTAGGAACGTGAAGTCTAACAAAGATTCATATTTTCTTGCAACTTAAGACACAATTTGCTTACTATTGAATGTGTGCTCCATAAATTCTGAAAACCTAAAGTCAAAATTAAAATCTCCCATGGTAAGTATATTAGACTGCTTAAGTTTTAATTCTTGAAGAAGGTTATCAACAAGCATATTTTTCAAGTCTTTCTGTTTGCAGATAGGAGCAGCATAGAACAAATAAAGTCAACTGGCTTGGTACTTTCTGAGAAGAACAACTCAGTACAAATTCCCATTGGGTCTTGTAGGCTTCTATGTTAAACTTTGTTCGTCTATGGCGGCCATCGTGAATTTCCAATCGGAACCAAATTTACAATTTAGGTAGAGGACCATCCATAGATCATTCACACCAGAAAACAAATTCAATTGAATCCGTAGTTTCTGACCAGAAGATTTTTAAAGATTGACGAATCAGAAAACATTATCTACCCCTGGCAGCCATGTTTAATTACCGATCAGCACCAAAATTACAATTCTGGTAAAGGACCTACCGGTATGTTAAACTTCATCCGTCAATGGAGGTCACCTTGAATTTCCAATCTGCACCAAAATAATAGATCAGGTGTAGAACCATCCAAGTAACATTCATATAATGCAAAATATTCAATTTATTGAGTAGTTTCTCACAAAAAGTTTTTCAATGAAATTCCCATACAGTCCAATGGTCCGCTGATGGCGGCCATCTTGGATGGAGGTCTGGGTCACTGGATATAATGTTGAAAGTTTACCACCTAAGGACCATTCATGCCATGTTTGATTTAAATTGGCTTACTGGTTTCAGAGGAAAAAAAATTTAAACATTTTTCCCATAGGGTCCTATGTTAAAACTATGTTTGCTGATGGTGGCCATCTTGGATGGAGAACATTATTTTGAAAGTTGACCACCTAAGGACCATTCATGCCATGTTTGCTTTAAATTGACTTACTGGTTTCAGAGGAAAAAAAATTTAAACATTTTTTCCATAGGGGCCTATGTTAAAACTATGTTTGCTGATGGTGGCCATCTTGGATGGAGGTCGGGATCACATGACATTATTTTGAAAGTTAACCACCAAAGGACCATTCATGCCACGTTTGCTTTAAATTGACTTACTGGTTTCAGAGGAAACAATTTTTAAACATTTTTTCCATAGGGTTCTATGTTAAAACTAAGTCGAGTCATGGTGGCCATCTTGGATATGCGATCGGCACAAGAATAACAAATTTAGTAGAGGACCATCCAGTCATCATTTCTATAATGTTACAATTCCATCGGCTGAGCAGTTTCTGACAAGAAGATTTTCAAAGTTTCAACCAATCAGAACACATTTTTGGCCCTGACGGCCATGTTGGATTTCCGATCTGCACCAAAATAGCAAATTTAGTAGAGGACCTCCCAATGAACATTTCTGCCAATTTTGGTCCAAATCAGTTCAGTGGTTTCAAAGAAGAAGAAGAAAGTATGAAAAGTTTACAGACGCGGACGACGACGACGGACGCAAAGTGATGACAAAAGCTCACATGACCCTTTGGGTCAGGTGAGCTAAAAACATCAAAAAGACAAATATGCCCAATGTAGTGTTTGTCCTCGGACGTAACGAGTACCACTCAACTGCAGACCAGGGGCCCTTTTACATTCATTTTCTGGAATGAGTTATGCTCATATTGTTGAAGACCATACTGTGACTGACTGTGAATGGTAGATCAGCAATAAAAGCACTGTTCCTTTACTTTAATTTACATCTAAGTGTAATATTGGGTAGTCTCTAATGTTCAATTACATCCATATCCTTTCTTACTTATTGAAAGTGGTGTCAAATACCAATAACTCATACAAGTGTTAATTAACTTTAAAGGCAGATATTTTAAATAAAAATTCTTGTATAGTATTCATAACCTTCTACCAATCTCAGTAGATTTGGTTCATATTTGTACAATTATACACATGATATAGTCTTTGCTGCCAGTCTCAGTAGATTTTGGTTCATATTTGTACAATTATTAACACATGAATGTCATGATATAGTCTTTGATAAAAAAAAATCAATTTGATGTTTGTTCCCGAGAGTCCAACTTTAACATTAAATTATTATTCATAATATCAACCTTATGGGGATTTATTTACTAATTGTAGTAAAATTATTCAAATCTATCGGAACAAAAAGTCAATAAAACTACAAATGTAAGTGTTAAGGAAGACAAGATATGTTGACTTTACTGTCAGATCCTGACAAATATAGAAGTCATTACTATGTTGACTTTACTGTCAGATCCTGACAAATATAGAAGTCATTAC
>MJUT01000558.1:199268-222192 GCA_002080005.1 Gigantidas platifrons
CTTACATGTATGTCTATCTCTAGTAGACACATGTCTTACATGTATGTCTATCTTTAGTAGACACATGTCTTACATGTATGTCTATCTCTAGATTTTCCTCACCAGAAAAGGTAACACTTCGACTATAATTGAAGCTATATTTTAATATAGCGGATGTGGTCGAGTGGTCTAAGGGCGCTGGACATAAGGCTAAGCGATTCGTGCTGCAGTGTATCAATGGTATGAGTTCAAATCCCATCAAGGGAAGAATAAAAATTTGACAGCTCAAAAATCTAATTCTAACACTGTTTGGTTTAATTTTCAGACCTATATATATATATATATATTGTACATGTATATAGATGTAAATTATTAACTGGGATAACATTTTCACTGAATGTTGATCTGCAACAAATTAAAGATGGCATGAAATATTAAAGTTTATTTGCACCTAAGAGAATTCACTCCCTCACATTTTTCTGAAAAGTATTTGTGTAAAAACAATATAGGAGAATTGTAGAATTAATTACATTATTTATTGTTCCAATGAAGGAAATCCAATAATCCAGTTATGATTTAATAGTCAAGTATACAATTGAATATACATGTAATTATTTAAGGGATATAAGAAGTTAGAATAGAGATATAGACAGATTGATCTGTGATCAATGTTATTCTCCAGTGAATGTGTACTGGTATACAATGTATATATATGTATTGTTATAGAAATGTAATATTAAACAGACATTTAATAACCATATATAATACACATCTGTTGTACACAGTAATATTGTAACTAGGTAATTCTACTAAATGTATAACACAATCAACATTATATGGGTTTTGATTTTCCTCCTATCAAAGTTTAGGGCCAAGTATGGAGTGTCTATAGCTAGTTAGCACATATTTGCATCTCCTCAACTCAAGAATTCATGATAGACTTCAAAAGATTTTTCCACTTTACACAAAGACATGTTTTAATATTCAAAAATCCATATATTTATAATCTATTAATCAAGTTTATTCTTAAATAATAAAAAAAAAAAAAAAAACCAGTATCAGCATTTTTAAAGAAATTACTTACCTCTTAGTCTTAAAAAACACAATTTAATCCATTGTAACCAGGTAAAAACATTTACAATTGTCTATTATTTATTTATATAAATAAGTACTTTTATCTTCACTAGACCTGAGTATTTCAGAACATGATGTCTGACAATTTAAAGTCTTTATTAATGACTGTGTCAGTCATAAAAATTCAAAATGTATTTACATATATTTATGTTCTTTTATGTTTAGACAGAATTCTAAGTTGATGAGGGTGGTGGTATTTATTGTCACTACAGTCTTTCATGTTTAGACAGAATTCTAAGTTCATGAGGGTGGAGGTATTTATTGTCACTACAGTCTTTCATGTTTAGACAGAATTCTAAGTTCATGAAGGTGGAGGTATTTATTGTCACTACAGTCTTTCATGCTTAGACAGAATTCTAAGTTCATGAGGGTGGTGGTATTTATTGTCACTACAGTATTTCATGTTTAGACAGAATTCTAAGTTCATGAAGGTGGAGGTATTTATTGTCACTACAGTCTTTCATGTTTAGACAGTATTCTAAGTTCATGAAGGTGGTGGTATTTATTGTCACTACAGTCTTTGCCTTAATTTTTTTCACCTACTTGCCCGAAAGCCAAATTCACAAAAAAAATTCTATCTACAAAATGTATTCAAACAAATTCTTTCATAATTTTCCCTTGTCCAGTTCTACTTGTCCCGGGTTTCGGGCAAGTGGGTTAGTGTGAAGACTGTCACTATATATAGCAATGTTTCAGTTCTATATCCTGACTGCCAGATTTAATGGAGGAGAACATTTAAAAGCATTGACAATTATGAATGAACTTAATGAAGCGATGAGACTATGGGTAGGTGTCTAAAAACATTAAAATTTGAGGTACATACAAAAAATGTATGAGTGTGTGAACACACATCAGTAGTGTTAGACGTGTGGTTAATTAGAAGTCAACAACATTGATGCCCAGCCATTCCATCACTTTTTTATCCATTTGTTCGATTTACACGTTTTCAAAAAGAGGAGGTATTTTTATATTTGTCTTTCTTTCAAATGGTTTATGTTCAGTATGGACATCTTTTTAAATGTTTGAAGTCTAGAAGTGTTAATTTAACCTCTGACAAGACATGTATAGAGCTACACTGTACATGTACATTCTACATATAAGGACATCTGACAAGATTTGTACCAAGTACACATACATTTTGGCAAGTTACATGTATATGTAAGGAAACATTGGCCATATTTTGGTTTGCTGGATAGATTAATAATTGAATAATCTTTTCTCACCATAGAAGATGGCAGCCTGACAGGGGTATACATTTGTATATACATGTAACATAAAAAAAAAGTTCCAGAGAAACTTGTAATCTAGCCTGAGATCTAATCATCAATACCACACAAGAGATTATTGGAAGCAAAAGATGATTCTCTAACATTCTTAAGTTTGTTATTAGAATCATGAAATAAAATATGGGGAAATTTTTGTATAGAAAAAAAGGTACTGATTTTCACTTCTATTGGTAATGACCTGTACATTTGGCCATTAGCCAGTAACTGCATAGCTTTATTATTTTTCTTACTGAAGCACCACTGATTTCTGGAAAGAGATTTTGGCCCAGATATATATACAAATTCATTTTCATGATAGCATGTGGTCTTTTAAAGTGAATGTGAATCTGTGCAGGCTTTTTATCATTTGTTTATAGACTACATTGTATGTACTGTATTGTCATTAGAGAGTCAGTTGTTAAACCAGGAGCATGGGTATAAATAGCTGTGGGCAGAGCAAACATTCAGTTTCTTCATTATTTTGGACTCGGTCATCTCGAGGAGGAAAAATCAATGAAACACAGTTTCATAGTTACTTTTGGTGCAAAATATTTGACAGGCATGGTCACTAGAGTCTAGTGTTCCTCCCTACGAAACTTTTAATCTTATTAAAAAATAATATTTTTCATCAGTCTAAAACCTATAAAAATCACTTCAAATTTCTGAGGTATGTGACCTTGGTCACATGACACAGTTTCATAAATATGATGTTCATATCAACGGGGATTTTTGCTGATAAGCTCCACCCACAAATTTTGGCAGTAGGCACTACCGCAAATTCCCCTTTAAGAGGGGAAGGTTAACGTTGGGATCCCATTAACCTGTTTAGCTCCGCCACATTTTTGTGCCTGTTCTAAGCCAGCGTCTGGATTTCCAACTTCATATGCTGTGGTGTTTTTTGTGTTCAGTGAGTGAAGCCAAGAGGTGATTGTTGATTTTGGTGGAATTATCTACCATCACTGTTTAAACTTTCTTTTCATAAATGTACATGTACAAAAATGTATGCCTTTGTTGATGTAGATCAGGCAGTTGAAAGGTTTAATTTATGGTTAATTTTTTTAATTGGTCTTGATACATGCATATACACATGTAGTAATAAGTATAAGCTTTCATATGAATTATAAAAAGTAATTCCACCAATATCAACAAAATAAACAACAACCTCTTGCCTTAAATCAGCGAACACAAAATAGATCATGCCATATGCAGAGGAAATTCAGAATTTGGCTTTTGTTACGCAAAACAATTTGGTAGCATTAAAACAGGTTAATGGAATACCAACTCATCCCCTCTTAGATCTACAACAGCATTAAAAACCCTGCAGATTTGCTTCCACTCAAAAAGACCACATACTACATGTACATTGTACATACTCCCCTTGTACATGTACCAGTTGCTTAAATTTAACATCAAGGGTGTAATCCTTTTCAAAAAGGGATAGGGTATGGTTAAATCCATTAAATTGAGATTGAATGTTATAGCCTTGTTTGTGGTGTCTATTTTAATGTTCCAAATTTTAAACTGTATGGCAGTGTGGGAAGTATAGATCAGGTTTAATCTGGCAATATAATTCAACCATAGTATAGTCAAGTTAATGGTATACATGTAAGATACATGTACATGTGAATACATTTTGAAGATGTGGCCTCAAAACATATATAAATTTCAGCTACTACACAATGTAAGTAGGTGAAAAATTTAGGGCAAAGATTGGTCCCATGATCAGATCCCATTGAGGACATTTTGGCTAAAATATGCTCTATTGTTACCATGGTGACACTCCTTGTTGGTCAAAACTGAACAACTGGTTGACTTTTTTAGTAAAAAGGTGATTACAAATTTCGAATTCATCAAAATTAAAACTTAAAATTTAATTATTAAATGAAATTTTCATGTCACTTAATTTAATGTTGATAATTGTCAACCTAGGATAATCCATGAAAGCATTTCAGCTTATTTCCAATTGGGGTTCTTTACAAATAATAGCTTACGTGAAGAGTTGGGGGAAGTATAACGATTGTACCACTCTTCCTTTAGGTTATAGGAAGAGTAGTAAGTTGATGAAGACCCTTTGCTAACAGTGTAAGTGGATATCTCCTTTCATGCCTAATGCAGCATTGACATTGAATTAGCTTACTGCGAGGCCCCAGAATCTAAATTCTAATTCCATGTTAGGGAACACAGCATATTTCTAGACTCTAGTTAAAATATGCTCTATTGTGCGTCACCTAAGAATAATATTTCTGAGTTTTTGTATTATTATTATAGTCACACAGTTGGACAGAATATTGTGAGGTGGAAATATATCATGTGTCCAGATCTCTCACTACTTTCAAATTAGAGGGAGAAGTGACTTCTCTTTCAGGGAGGCACTCGACTCGCAGCCGTAAGAGATCAAGTTTACCAGTTGCTTACCCATGGTCGGTGGTTCTCTCCGGGTACTCCGGCTTCTTCCACCACTAAAACTGGTCGCCATGATATAGCTGAAATATTGCTGAAAGTGGCGTTAAAACACCAAAAATCAAATCAAATCAAATCTTTCAGGGAGCTCACTGGGGAGAAGTGGAAGACAACAGAGAGAAGTGGGGAGACTTCTGGGAGAAGTTTAGTCCGAGATTCCTCTGAAAGTGGTGCTAAAATCGATTACAGCAAGATTTTGCCTTATACATTTTGTATCCTATCATTTCGAACTATATACAATGTATACAAAATGTAGCTAGATAATGAACATATACATTTGTATATACATGTAGCACAAACGTACATTGTATATTGTCAGTGGATCGATAAAAATCTGAAGCGTTTCCGTGCATTTCAGCAAATTTTGAATGGCCAACCTTCGCAAATATGAATATATTAAACATGAGAACTATAATTTATGTCACAGAAATTATAAAGAAATAAATCCAAACTTCGTTTTGTTGATTCAGAAAGTAGCTTCGAACAATAAGTTTTGTCAACATTTCCCATAGCACAGTGCCGGGTTGCGTTCCCCTTTACAATATGGCGCCAGTAATATTGTTGTTTGTTATTGAACGAAATTAAAGTTTTTTTTAACCCGTCATAGATTACTTTTAGCTTACATGTACGTCACTAGTATATGGTCTCTTCACGCCGATGCATAGTCGTCACAATGACGGAGCATTGTATAATATACATGTACCGGTAGATGTTTTCAAGAAAATCACTTTCAAAATACTTAACGGATACGATAGATTGCAATAAACATGATAACGACATACATTTTCATAAATGATGCTGGCGACATAGGGTGACTCTTCAAAATTACATGTATCCCTGTGTGACAATAAGTCGGTCAGTCATTGGATAATGTTTAGTTATTTTTTTCATGTTTGAAAATTAAACATTTTTTTCTTTGCAATTATGTTCCTCATCTATTCTTGCTCACATGTGTAAAGTTCCATGGAAAAAAGATCGATAATAATAACACACTGACCCATATTTGTTTACTCTCCTTTTTCCAAATGGCGTCCTATTAGTAATAGGCTATTACATCACATAAGGCCGATCAAAGGTCAATAAAGCACCTGTTTTTGTCATAGGCCAACTAAACTTAAAAAGTAAACCAGATTAAGAAAGTACAGTATTTTAGCTTTTTCGGTGTAATTGTTTTGTCTGAAAAATTTCAAAAGATGTCTTTTTAAATAGTTTGAAATTGAAGCATTAAAAATTAATTCATGATGCAAATATTAAACTTGCTTACCCATAAAATAAAGTATTTAATCCAGTGAATTTGGTGTTTTTGCTTTTGTCAATACAATCAAGGATTTATATAGTAGGAAGGATATGAAACTTCTGGAGATTTAACATAGATTGTATGTAAGTATGTTGAGTGGCGAGATTACCCATAGTGCAATTCGTTGATGATGCGCGTGCCTTGATTAATCGGGTGAAAATTTTCATCGCTTCAACATTTTAAACCAGTATTTGTAAGTAAATAAAACCATAATTACAGGTATAAAGTGAAAATATTTGTTCTAAATACCAATCATTGATAAAGTATCGACTTTTTGTAGATGCATCACCCATATTTCATCAATAATTGACATTAATCGATTTTTCCTTTTGATCTTCATAATCCCGCCTATTATGGGCGGTCAAGACTCGAATTTAAATTTCAAAATCCTCTCTTCTCTCATCATACCGAATATTGAAGATTAGCCGTCATTTTTGTGATAATATACATATTTTTCAATGAATAGAAGGAGTTTTATTGAAAACAGTGCTCCCGATTTGTATTTATTAAGGATTGTTTACATCATTTGTCAAAATGGCAGCGTTCTGGGCGGAAATGGGGGGGTGGCCTATTTAAAAATCAATAAACTCCCTTGTTTGCATGAAATCGACATATCAAAGTGTACAAATGTGTATTCGATATACCAAAAAATGTATAGAACAAAACTTGGCGTGATTGGTTTCTTTGTTTTATCATTTTTAATATGTTTTTAGAGGTATGAAACTCTACTGTACTATTTTTTTATTTTTACGTGTATGAGGGGCGATACAGAATTTTTAAAAAAAACTTTCCTATTGAACCTATATTGGCAAATCCAAGGATTGTTTTGTGTAGTGTAGTATATAGACGATGTATAACACAAACTTTGGTGTAATTGGTTGATTTTCCTACGAATTCTCAAGGCATTTAAAAATGAATAAATTAAGTTTTGCTCTGTACATAGCATAAAACCTCGCCACGCGAGATAATACGAGATTCATATCCTTCCTACTATATAAATCCTTGATACAATCTATTAGACTGACTATATTCTGACATACTTTTGTAAAACAATTAATGACTGATTTCATTATTTTAATCACATTTAATATCCCAGAATACATCACTCACTCACAAAGAACAATCAGCCATTTTGGTAGAATGTGAATGATCAATCATCATATTTTCAAAGTATTTTAAAATACAATTTGCATGGCCTACATTCCAGAAACGGTCATGAACTGTGATGACAATTATGTCAACAAACCGGAAATATAAAAATGTTTGGGGAATACCATCACTTAAAATATATTTCACAGGAAGAATGACCAGGTAAAAAGGACATTTAGTAAAAAAAAAGGTGCTTTTTTACTTGCATGGAATTTGTGCAATTCAATCTTACTTGTTTTAATCGCATTTTATAATCTTCAAGTTTTAAAACACTGCTTCGGCGTCTATATATGTCATAAATATACGGAATGACGTCATTGGCCTCGTGCTGCACGAGAATAGTAAATCAAAACAAATGACCGACTTTATTGCATGACCGAACAGATGTCACGACACGATACATTTGTACAAGGCAACTTGAACCACGCTTTCGACCAACGAGAAAGCGAAGTCAACCTTCACAAGGCGACTTCTTCGCCCTAGTCATCCTCTCACGTGAGCCCTGTGTGTACAACTAAGCTGCATCTGTGCATGCTAGTATACCCCCCCCCCCCCCCNCCACTTTTTCCCCTATTTTTCAGTCCATGTTTGTATGAAGACTGTCTATATTCTATAAACTTCTAATTGTCTAAACATTTTGGAAAAATAAAGGAATTCTGTTACAATAAAAGCTACTTACTTTTGTCTTACAATTAATATGCAACGATGTAAACAATAACAAACATCATAAGTAGCAAAAAGTAGTAGAACTTACCGGAAGTTGTATTCACATAAATATTATCCGAGGTAACTGTGGGTTCAAGGACGTTTTAATTTTTAGCTTAAAAAATCTAAAAAATAGATTTATTGCACAAAATTATAAGAAAGACTTTCAAATGTGACAAGTGATAAAGAAAAATGATATATTATTAATAATATTTACATATTTTACTGCGGGACATAAATATGTCAGCGCCCATTGACCAGTTATGATCCCGACACAAACCCTAGAATTCGAAAACGATAGACAACGAAACGATCATCTATAGATTTGAAACAAGATTAGATAAATGGGTGTGATACACTTAATTTACACGCCAGACAGTCACAAACGAATCAAACTAAATTAGTCGTAAGCGGCTCGCCAACTTGCCACCTTTAAAAATTAAAACTAAAAGTCGACTCGTCCCAATGTTAAATGACTACTCCCCCACTAGAAAATTATTACAAACTCGTCACCATTTCAGATTGGTAAAATAGCTTCCTTTGCAATAATGGGTAGAAAAAAGCTCCACATTTTTGAAGTTAGGGTCGTGGAATGGTCTTTAACTTTTAACACCACTTTCAACAATGTTAATAAAATTGAGTTATATATTGTGGCAGTCAGTTTTATTGGTGGAGGAAACCGCAGAACCTGAAGAAAACCACTGACCTGTCATAAGTCTCTGACAGACTTTATCACATGATGTTGCATCGAGTACACCTCGCCCTGATGGCCGACCTGAGCGTGATTCGAACTCACAACTTTAGTGGTGATAGACACTTATTGCACAGGTAGCTGTAAACTCAACTAATATGATAATAGGTGTTACCTAACTTGGGACGAAGTCCAATAATTTTTTTAAACAATATATCGNGGACCAAACTCCGGACAGTTTTCGTATACGCTACCGAACATGGTTCATAACCGGAAATAGTAAATAAACTTTATTGTACTATAGCTTTAGTTTGCACATTTTGTTGTTCATGTGCGATGCTTTATTCACGAGAAAAGCCGTCATTAGTTTTATACATCATAAAAATTATAAACATTGTCGGTCATCTTTGTTTATGGTTGTCAAGGACTACTTCACGCTCTATCTCGCGATATTTTGAACAGGCATATGGTTCCACTTCTCACGAGAGCTGCAACTTTATTTTTTTTTCTACATCCTTGTACCTGTTCTTGATTTTATTTATACAATATGTCGTTTTTAGTACTTTGATACTCGTGCCCCTACAAGAGCAATTTTTTACTGCATCGAATTTTTTGCAGAAACCCACTGTGGCTGTATTGCTTCCGGTATGTCATTTCCGGTGCATGAAAATTTAGTCATTAGTATAAAGAAAAAAATTGCTATTTCTACCATAGTTGGGACTTCGTCCCATATCAAACGACCGTGACGGCCCTTTCACATTTTAACCTAATTTTGAAGAAGAAGAAAGCTTGTAAGTTGTATTAAAAAAATCCTATTAGAATTTGCAAGTCCTGCAATATTTAGGAGTAAAAACACACATTGAGTAAACTCAGTTCTGTTCGTATGCAGTAATCCTAGTAAAGAATAGATTTACATTGGTATCGATCAAGTATAAAACAACTGCATGTCGCTGATTTAGAAAAAAAATGACTAGTTTATAATGAATAACAATTTTAATGATTGTGTTGTTTGTTACCATCATATTATAGGGTTAGGGTTATGGTGTTTAATGCCACTTTTAACAATATTTCAGTTATACAGTTTGTATCATGATGATCAGTTTTATTGGTGGAGGATACCGGAGAAAACCATTAATCTGTCTTAAGTTACTGACACATTTTATCGCATAATGTATCGAGTACACTTCGCCATGAACGGGATTTGAACTCACAACTTTTGTAATGAAAAGCACTGATAACAAGAGCAAAAGATACAAAAATCTGTATATTATGATTTATACTTGATATTAGTACTTGAGGCATGTACATAGAAAAAAAAATAAAAGGGATGAGAGAAAAGGAATTAATTTTTTTTAATGAAATGTAAGTTATTGTCAGAATTAAACAGAACTTCAAATTTTTATGTTAAAAATAATAACTTAAATTGACTTTTCTTTATTTCAGCAGATCAGTTTAAAGACAAACTTGAAACCCTTAAAGATGTATCAAATGTAAAGGAACAGATATCTATTGTTAGAGAGGTAAAATTTATGATAATACAAACAGTTACCGTATTTCTTCTAATAGACGCCCCGGGGGCGAATGCATTTTTAAAATAGAGGGCGTCAATTAGAGAAACGAATTTCCGACTTTTATAGCCGTCAGATGAGGTTAATTTGATGAAACAGACTATAGAAATAGACATGTGCTATGTCAACATACATTACTGCTACTTAAAGTGGAATCTAAGAATAAAGCTAGATACAAATATAATTTTTCTTTTAAGTTGAAAGTAATTAAATTTTCCGAAGAAAAAGGAAAACATGCGGCAGCCAAGTTCTTTAATGTTGACAGAAAACGTGTTTGTTTACCTGGACAATTATTGCTGATTAGTGATGCGTAAAACTCTTCACACGCTGTAACTATTTTGGGAACTCTTACACGATGTGTTGTTGATTAGGTACCGATAAGTGGAGTTTATATTTTATGAAATGGGGGCATTAATTAGAAGTCAAAATGTTCTACAGGCCAGAATAAGGGAGGGGGGCTTTAATTAGAAGAAGTACGGTATATGGATATAAATGATTATCCTATCACACACTAAAGTAACAATACAATTAAAATTATATATCTCCTGACTTGTTATCCCCCTTTTTCTTTGTCACAGTAACAAGGAAAAAAGGCAAGGAACAAATGAGGAGCTATGAATTTAATTAGATTGCTAAATAAACAAATAAAAGAGTAAAAGAATATCATTTTGACCACTAATTGTCATTCCTTTGTCAGTTTTTAATTCAAATGATTATTTATATACGTTAAAACTTACATATTTTAAAAATAAAAAAAGAAGTTAAACAGTAATGGTCAAGAATAAATGAAACATCTCTTTCCTTCTGGTAAAGCAAAAACTACCAAGCACAAAAAGACAACTTCGGTATCTATGTCCTTGCTTTGGACAAATAGTTGCAAATGTATAAACAAACATCTACAAATATATGTACAGATTTACCTCAACTCAGGACACCACATGTACTTTTACAGAAACCATAACAACAACATAAATAATTGTTATTGACATACAAATGTATCAAGTTAATTGTGTATGTTTTACATTTGTAGGTGTGTACATGTTTAAAGTCTAGTCAAGAGGACATAACTCCTGTCTTACAACTACTGGTAGATATATACCTTACATTTCCTTCCAAACATCAAGTGAAAAGAATTATAATCAGGTATTTATAGCTTTTTGCATGTTTTTTCTCTGCAGTTTTGGACTCTTAAGAATTACTTATAGTTTAATGCCACTTTTAACAATATTTCAGCTATGTCGTGGCCATCAGTTTTAATGGTGGAGGAAATATGGGTAACCCGGAGATAACCACCCACCTGCCACAGGTAACTGACAAACTTTATTCCATAATGTTGTATAGAGTACATCTCTCCATGAGTGGGATTCAAACTCACAATGTTAATGGTGATAGGCACTGATTACATAGGTAGTTATAAATCCAACTACCATACGATAATGACCACGACGGACCACAGAAATACTTATAAATATAATTAGTAAAAATTGTATTTCATCTGAAAAATATCTATATAACTCTAGTTAAAAACAACAGAACAACATATGTAGAAGATAATATTTAATACCTTACTAGTATTTGTTAGTTTGTGTAGTGTTTGACTTTCCTGAGCAGATAAAATGTGTGTGCTTGTGTTGTTTTTTAAATGAAAAAAGTATAAAAACTAAATATTTATTTTGTTTTGCTGTATTTACATCTTTTCTTATTTTTTCAGTGCCTTTCAAAGCTTATCATCAAGATCATGTGATTTTGTGATTCAAGAATTAACCAATCAGTTGAGGTTTTATTATAAACAATGTCTAGACAAGACAGACATAGATCTCAGGAAATACATAGATATCATTGCTGGTCTGATGGACAACTTTCCTTTAGGTAATAATTACATAGTATGAATAAGTAAAGAATAAAAAAAATTTTAAAAGAGGAAAATCGATCGTAACCATCAGATGTCAGCAATCCTCATTTAATAAATACATTAATTATATGATAGTGGTAGGAATGGTCTGTTTTATGGTTTTAGGAACTGCTGGAATTCAAAATGCCACATCGTCTCATGATGTACTAAGGAACCTAATGAGTAGTATGAACTAAAAAACAAAAGTTGTATTATCATGAAAATTTACAAATGGTCGTCAACAAACAAAAAACGGTTGAATGAAATGAAATAGAAGAATCTATTGTTTGTTTTGTTTTAATCAATTCTATGCAAATAAGATAGAAATTGTATATTTTTTAATAATGAAATATCACAGGAGAAATACAGTAAAATTTATCATTTAAAATATGAATCTACTAGATATTTATATAATGGGTGTCACAGCTACAATCTTATGATACTGCATACAAGTCCAATTTATAGTGAGATTTACTCAGTTGTCAGTTACTTACAGAAGTTTGGTTGATACAATGTATATGTAGGTACTTCTGTTTGCTCCATTAATAAATCTTAACTCCATGGTATACTTGACATATAACCACCTATAATTGTAACCCTAATTATTAATCTTGAAATATCGATAATGATATGTTATATGTATTTGTAGGAGAAAGGTGCATTGATAATTTTTGTGTAGAAACACTCCAGTTCATATCACAGATTTTGTCCAAGTTTTTAACTGAAAAAAGGTGACGTAAGATTAAATGATATTAGTTTTAAATATTATTGTGTTCTAGTTACAGCATGTATCACCAGATAAGACAAACAACAGAATATTCATGTCAATGAAGATTCTTGGGAAATGTATTGGTATTTATTGGCTATAATGGAGACATGGGATTGATCCCTGTTACCCATAAATTTGTTCAGGTTTCCAAATACCTACCGACGGCCAGATGTTTCACCTGTTAGTTCGTTATAATTGTCCCCGTCCTCGCACTATTAAGCTTGATAGTCATGATATAGCTGAAAAATTGCTGAAAATGATGATAAACACTAATAACCTCCACATTTATAGATGCTAAGAAATAAATTAATATGCTAAGCAAACAAGTTGATTACTTCAGTGTTAGGCTTGTGTATGTTTACAGGTACTTTCAACAGTTTTCCTGTTTTATTGGTGGAGGAAACCAGATTATCGGGGAAAAAACCTTCCACAAATCGCTGACATGTTTTATCACTTAGAGTTGTATGGAGTATACCTCCCCGTGTGCAGGAATCAAATTCACTACTCATACTTATTGCATATGTAGATGTATATCCAACTATCATACAAACATGACCATCAGGTCAGTGTGTATTCTATTTTTTTTTTAGAACTAACCAGTCTTCTGTAAAACAAAATGAACTGATGCATAACTGTCTGGCCAGTATCCAATCAGGGAACAGAATTCTACAGAAATGTTTTACAACGTTGACATCTCAGAAGGAAGAGGAGATCACTGCAATAACATCAGCATTTCTGAAACATGATATAAACATCTTACACACAGGTTAGTTAAGATTATAACAACAGAAATTACTGTATAATTAACACCTGTAAATTGTTGTGTAAGGTACTGTTTTGACGGTTCAGTACTGTATAATTAACACCTGTAAATTGTTGTGTAAGGTACTGTTTTGACGGTTCAGTAACATAGTTTTGTTTTAACGTAAAGTTCTAATGAGGGCAAATAAAGCAACAACAATAGGCATTGATTGATGTAACGCCAACAATTCATACTGTACATGTATGTAACTGAAAACCAATACATTCCAATACATTTGGCAATGAAGGAATTTTATTTGAACAGTTCTAATTATGTCATGAGACTGTGGTGTAATAGTTTGTTCAAGAGTAGTACACAAATCACACACTGCATGTTGTACTGTGATGGTGTAATTGGTAACCTATGAAAAACAAGATACTGTCATTCAGGTTACAGTTCATAGCAATAGACAGACAACAGCCTGTATTGTACTTTGTTATATCATTATAATAATCACATGGGTGGCCCACAATGTCATTTTAAATATGAAAGTTATTGCCATATTGTAGCATGTAATTTAATTGAATATTTTTTTAACTGTCATATTTTATTTATCAAAGTCTTACATAAGATTTTTAATGTTGTTGAATTTTTTACAGATGACTTTTTGATGGACTGTAAGACAACATGTGCCATTAATGTGATTTTATTGATAAGATTTCAACACCCAAACAGATTTGTAGAAAAGGTAAAGAAACAACACAGATTTAAATAAAGGAAGGATTTGTTTTCAAGGCATAATAGGTGTAAAATCTTTCAATGTAACTGTCGTAATTCTGGAATCTCCAGATTCAGACCTGCATCCAAAATACAGAGGTATAGGATATAGGAATCTCCTTCTATTTATGTATAATATTAATATAGGATATAGGAATCTCCTTCTATTTATGTATAATATTAATATAGGATATAGGAATCTCCTTCTATTTATGTTAATATAGGATATAGGAATCTCCTTCTATTTATGTATAATATTAATATAGGATATAGGAATCTCCTTCTATTTATGTATAATATTAATATAGGATATAGGAATCTCCTTCTATTTATGTATAATATTAATATAAGATATAGGAATCTCCTTCTATTTCTATTTATGTATAATATTAATCATGAGCACATGTTTACACTTCTCTGCAACAATTTTTTTTTTCAAGCCATTGCAGCTTTGTACAGTAAATTAATTTGAACTCAATTGAACTAAAATTGTGGACAATGTTTGGTTTAACTCTTAAATATATAAAGTTATGCTTGTAAATGAGATGAAATTTTATTTGGATATGACCTCAATTGTATCAAAGAGAAAGAAAATTAATTCAAAGTTTGTGAACACAACAATACAGCTGAAATATTGCTCAAGTTGGTCAATCAATCAGCCATTAAAGAGAGATCTTGGGCAAAAATCTAAGACAATTCTACTAGGGCATGTTTGTAGAAAAGGAAGGTATTACAAAATCTATTATACAAGTTATATACACTGTAGTGTTGGAAAGTCCAAGCTCCCTTTTTGTAAATCATATTTGATGTAATGATGAAATGTTCCCAAATTACTCAAATAGGTGGACAGTATCTATTTAATTTATATATAAATGAATAGATATCAAATCTTTATTGATAGAGATCAGTATTGTATTATTTTCTGGTATATGATTTTAGATGTGATGTGTTTTTTAAATAGATTGATTTTCTTTGGATATTTGATAGAGAATAATAGCACAAAATTGTATTGATAAATATCATAATGATATTTTGTAGATTGTAAAATATATTTTTGAGGAAGGAGACATCACAGATGATGATAAAGATAATTTTATTAAACCTATCAGGGGAGATAACTTGACTTGTAAGATGTGCTTATTGTATGGTACCATGTCAATTTTGGATTTATCAGAACTTGTTGAAGAATTGCATGATGGGAAGTGTTTGTTGTTGGACTATTTATTTACATCTATTATGCAGATAACAGAAAAAGGGTAAGTATTAGAAAATTGTCACATGTAGATGTATAATTAGGTATCTCAAAACAAATGACAGCAAGTTTATGTTAAACTAATCTAGAATTAATGTTAAATTTGATATCAATATGAGATGAGTTTTAATATTGAAAAGTTATTGACAGGTGTTTTATATCAATGTTAATTTGAACAAATAGAAAATAAAGAATGTACCGGTAGTATGCATCTTACAGGCTGATATGGAACACCATTTTTTGTCCGTTTTTGTTGCATCTGGAATGTATATATGTAATGTTTAATAGATTTAACAAAAAGGCTATGGATAAAAGTTAATGAGAATCCATTGACAATGAGATAAATGTTATGGAACAATGATTGTTTTACTGTTTTATACATGAATTCTGATTAATCTTGATGTTAGTTTTTATCTGAACTTTTCCTTCTATGTTATAATAGGCATCATATTATTCCTGTAAAACTCTCATTTCAAACAAAATAGTATCATATTTTTTTCTTTGTTGTTTTAGGTATACTGATTCTATAAATAAACTCTTGTCTGTGAAATGTTACAGTCTGTGGACAGCTAAATCTAGGTAATTATTTATTTATATTATGATGAAACTGTGATACAGTGTGTTGTTTAGAACAAAGTATGCAATTTTTTTCAGCTATATCATGGCGAGAACAAGTTACATCGATCGAACGATAGGATGATGATGATGATATCCACTTTGTAATAGACCAATATGCTTTCATGTAAGTGTGTGACGATCTTGACATTAATCCTGATATGATACATTATAATACTTCATGTAAGTTTCTGTAGTGATATTTGGTACTGTAATATTTTGGCATATTACCTGGACAGTTAGACACTCAGTATAATAATGATATTAATGTGGTCTTGTCCAGGTAATATGCCAAAATATTACCCAGGTCTGAGAGACAAATTACTCGAACCTTCGGGTCATGTAATATGTCTCAGACCTGGGTAATATTTTGGCATATTACCTGGACAAGACCACATTATTATATAAAAGGGAGTGCGTTAGTGTAGACCGAAATGCAGAAATTGGTGAAAATGTTAGTTTCTTCTGATGAAACGATTTTAAATGCTGTTCAATCTCGAACATCTTGATGAATAATAATGGTACTTATGTTGAAAACAGTGATTTTGAGGAAGTAAAGCCACAGTATTCTGATTTGATCATGGATAATGAGTATGAAATTTGTACTTGACAAACGTTTTATAACCATAAGTCCAGATAACATAAGCTCCCATAATAAAAAAAACAAATGAGCTAGGCCATGTGCTTCAAACAAGTCAGAATCTTCTGCTTCATTCATAGAATTATAATGAAGATATTACTGGTATTATCACCTAAATTGTTTGATTTGCATGGAATGTTTTTTTAGTGCCACTTTGAAATCACGATTTTTATCAGACAAGCAAAAAGATTTGCTTCAAGGGAATGGCCAGATTATTCAGTCAGTAATGTCATATGTATGGACAGTGTGGGAAGATTCCACTGATGTAAGTATATTGTATACTATTAGAATTATAAAAAAAAAGACCACATTGTTTGAACAGTTTTATAATCCAATCAAAAAAATTGTAGAAACAGAGGCAAGATTTATACCCGTAGTGCACATATACAACGTCTGCAGACTTTCCTGGCTTGGTACATGTACTTCAATAAAAAGTGGCAGGGTTAAGCTAGCTTTAGGGAAAATTTCTACAAATTTTAATACAAATCACAACAAACTAAAATATAGATTAAATAATGCCTTAAAATCCTGAATAAAAAACAATAACAAACAATGTACAATGAAATTAAAAACAATAACAAACAATGTACAATGAAATTAAAAACAGAGTAGCTTTGAAATTTACCTATTAAACTTCAATATTATCTGTGCAAATCAATTGATAAATTAAGTTTGAAAAATGCATGTGATCATAGAAATTCAATCCTCACTCCTTAATTATAACATATTACCATGAACCTTTCATGTTTAATGAAATTTAGATTTAAATTTATATGACATTTTTTACAAACTAATGCTGTGAGTTCGAATCACGCTCATGACGAGGTGTGCTTAATACAACAGTATGTGATAAAATCTGTCAGTGACTTGTGACAGGTCGGTGGTTTTCTCCAGGTAATCTGGTATCATCCACCAATAAAAGTGAGCGACACGATATAATTGAAATACTGTTGAAATTGGCGTTAAACACCAGAACTCTAACCCATTTTTTACAGGTGATAAGAATCATAGCCAGAGAAATATTTGAGAATGTTCTGAAGATACACACCATGGCATCTACATCAGGTATGTGATGATATGGCTGTTATGTAACTTAAATGATCAGTAGTAGATCCATAGAGCTAATAGAAAAATAGTTCATTATAGAAATAGTATAAAGTAATTTTTGCATCAATGATTCCTTTACCTGTAAATTATCTTTTGGTTTAATTCCAAAATATCTGCATCATATTGAAACTGGATTAGAATTTTTTTCACTTTATAATTTCCTGCTTCAAAGAATTCTGTCAATTTTGGTTTATTTCAAATTAAATGTTCTTCAAATAAAAAAAGAAGATGCCACCATATTTTCCAAGCTCTATGATAGTTTCTGGAGATTCCATCTCTGCTGCCTAAAATGTGGTCTTTCAAGATTGATGGTTTCTTGAAAGTAGTTTGTAAAATATAGATACTGAAGAGATATGACATTTTAATATAACATCACAATTAAGGGTGTCCCTTCAAAAAGGTTTCACCATAGTAACAAAGTAATCACAGTAAACTGTTATTATTATAAAGTTGATATTACAGACATTGGTACAGATCCATTCCTTCAAAGTTTGACAAAGAAGTTGATGTTTGATGTTCCTTGGTCCAGTAAAGGAAAATATGGAATGTTGTGTATGTTGATCCAGTTCATAGGGACAATCAACATTTTACAGCATGCCCCAGACCTATCTACAACCATCTTGTCACAGATGAATGAACATGCCTTAGCCTGTCATGTAAGTACATTACAGTTTAATAGTTCACAGAGGGATGAAATATTAGGCTGAAATTTAAATTTTGACATACATATGTGTGTTGATTGTTTTGGAGAATATTTGTGAGTTATTGCACTTAATTGTTTAGCTTCTTATGCATTGTTTAAAGGGGCATTATCTGCCAAATCGTAAATTTTTGTTACCCATAAAAACTATCAGATGTGATTGATGCCTTAATAAAACGTGTTTCTGTAACTTATAAATGTTATGAAATGTACGCGCATCCGGGGAAAAATAATGCAACTGCTCGTGTTTTGAGATCGATCAAGAAATGGACAAAATCTTATTAATTATCGGCATTGTTTACGGAGTTTGTCAAATTGTCATTAAATCAGTACAACATTGCACTTATTTCTTATTTTATGTGAATCTGCTTTTAGTCGGTGTTAATTACAGACAAAGAACCATGCAACTTGGCAAATTATTCGTTTTTACCTGTCATTAGTAAGGTCAATTGCATACGGAAAAAGTGAGGTCAAATTATTTGCTTGCAAGCAAATAAGTAATCGATGGTAATTTTCGTTCTCAAAAGGCGGAAAGTGGTTTGATAAGCTGTTTAATGTGAAATATTTACCTTTATTTCATCATTTTAAAGCTATTTACTAATTTCCAAAGCATATAATTTTTTTGGTCAAAATCGTAGCTAATGCCCCTTTAAATAAAATCGAAATTGCAACAAATTACTAGTTTGATGTCCATACAGAATTATTATGCAGGAATCATACTCAAGAATAAAAATACAATGTAACTATTCTAGCAATACACCTATTGATATCCGAATAGTGACGATTTGTAGAAATGTATTGGTCGTGGCCGTGATCGTATGGTAGTTAGATGTACAACTACCTATGCAATCAGTGTCTATCACCACTGATGTTGTGAGTTCGAATCTCGATCAGGGCAAGGTGTACAACATCATGTAATAAAGTTTATCAGTGACTTGCGACAGGTTAGTGGTTTCCTCCACCAATAAAACTGACCGCCACGATATAACTGAAATATTATTGAAAATGGTGTTAAACACCATTAAATAAATAATCAAACAAGATATGTATTGCACAGAAGTAAAGAGCACCACTTAATTACTACACACTACAAGCCATTTCATTTCTGACTGATGTAGAACAATAATAAAAGTCCATGACCTTTACTTAAAATTCTATCATTGAACATTCTTCTTATATTTTCATTTACATCTATAGCCTTTGTATAATTAGATGCAAAGAGTTGAAATTTTCAAAAATATTATAGATTGTATGTGTATTAGCAGAAACAGTATAACAGAATAACTGATTTTGTGTTTAACAGTTTCATATCACTTTAATCTCTATGATGTTGACTTGTTATTGAAGATGAAGCCAACCATAGAAAATCATTTAAATGGGTCTGTTAGACTTGTTCACATAAGACACAAATCAAACATACCCCACCACGAGCTAGATACAAATGTATTCCTCAATTTTAGTGATGACAGAACCAATCCATTTAACCAATCCACATTCTACGAAAGGTCTGACAACACAAAATAGATGATTTTGAGAATGTTATAAAAAAAAAATATAATTTTTATATTACAGGCAAGTGAGCTGTATATTCAGATGTGTTGGAAGCATCAAACAGAATCAGCAGACACATGGATGTCTGTGTGGATTGTTCCTATGCTTAAAGTACTCTCTGGTAGTGACAAGCAACAAATAAGTAACGTTATAGAGGTAAGAATGGGAGATCAGGGCTTAGGGTCATAAAACTCTGGTAGTGACAAACAACAAATAAGTAACGTTATAGAGGTAAGAATGGAAGATCAGGGCTTAGGGTCATAAAACTCTGGTAGTAACAAGCAACAAATAAGTAACGTTATAGAGGTAAGAATGGAAGATCAGGGCTTAGGGTCATAAAACTCTGGTAGTGACAAACAACAAATAAGTAACGTTATAGAGGTAAGAATGGGAGATCAGGGCTTAGGGTCATAAAACTCTGGTAGTGACAAACAACAAATAAGTAACGTTATAGAGGTAAGAATGGAAGATCAGGGCTTAGGGTAATAAAACATTTGAGGACAAGTTTGTTCTCATTCCCGAAGAAACAACCAATTGGACCACTGCATCAAATAAATTTGCTTGGGCAATTTTTTAGTATGAGTACAAAAATCATACTCAAAATTTGATGAATGCAATCTCTGATAGTACAGCTTTTTATCATTCTTTTCGTTCTCTACTAACATAAAAATTATTAATTTTTGTATTGCTAATCTACTTCCTGTTACAATCTACTTATACTTGCTTGGACTTTTTCTAAGCACATGACAAATCATGAATTATTGATCTTTTGTTCTGGTCACAAATCATAGAGAAAATGTATTAAATGTATTACAGAGACATGAAATAAGAAGAGAGATAAGAAAAATCTTCCAACGGATTTAAAAATTTAAAAGCATCTTAAAATGTTAGGTATTGTACATTTTTTGTATTGTTGTTCGATTATATATTGAATAGATCCTGATTAATAAGTGTTTTCCGTATTTATTATTAAAGTAATTTACATACATGATTTTATTCTATCGGAGAAAAAACATCGAGAGTATTGAATTGAATTACTTCATTAACAATTCATGACGATATGCAATTGTAAACTGTATTGATACATTTATTATAACAATTTAGATTGCATGAAGTTCATGCTACTATGGATGTCTCGAAGAACTGTATAATTCAAAGTAAACTTTAAGTCTAACTGATTTTGACACATTAGAATTTCACTGTATTACATACCAGAACAATAAATTGTGTTTTTCTTTTCAGTATATTTTGACTAAGCTGTTAAAGAAAGGGAAAGATTTACTTCCATATATTTTAGAGAAATTATCAACTCAAACAGGTATAAACTATATGAAAACTTTTAGATATATTTGAATATATATATGGGTAGTTACCAGTAGTTGTATTTATCTGTTCATACCTCTTTACTACTTAAGAAATAGTTCCTTGTGTGACCTATATTACGTAACTCATTAAATTTTCTTCAGGTTCATAGTCTTATAAAAAAGGTATTAAATATGATTTAATTAAAAATTTGTCAACTAGATTTTTAGATATTAATGTTGAATTTTGGTCAAGAATCATACATTTATTATTTACATACAATGTAACAGTTTACATATACAGTAGAACCTGTCTAATCCGACACACCAAGGAAATGTGTCTGATTGTACAGGATGTCGAAATAATCAGGTTTTATTTTAATTAGCAAAATACTTTGGGACCATAAATTTTGTTTTGGGATGTCACAGGATGTCGGAAAACTTAGGTGTCGGATTGCACAAGTTCCACTGTATATTTTTATTCTACAATGATTTTTTGATTGTAGATTCCTCACAGATGTCATCTTTAGTGATGTGTTTACATAGAGCTAGAGTGATGGGTTTGTTAGACAAACAGCTAGAATCACCACAGAATGTCAATGCTTTAATTAATATATCAGTATTACAACAAGCCTTATGTGATATTGATGAACAGGTAATGACAGAATTGTATATTATAGTTATATTATAGGGGATTTGGTTTATGTTGTTTAATACCACTTTCAACAATATTTCAGTTATATCGTATTAATGGTCAGTTTTATTGATGGAGGCAACCGGAGAAAACCACTGACCTGTCTCAAGTCACTGAAAAAAAACTTTATCACATAGTGTTGTACACCTCGCCTGAGTGGAATTCGAACTCACAACGTTAGTGATGATAGGCACTGATTGGATAGGTAGTTTTATATCCAACTACCATACGATCACAGCCACGATCAATACATTTCTACAAATCGTCACTATTCGGATATCAATAGGTGTATTGCCAGAATAGTTACATTGTATTTTCATTCTTGAGTTTGATTCCTGCATAATAATTCTGTATGGACATCAAACTAGTAATTTGTTACAATCCTAATATCAATTTCTATTTTATTTTATTATCCTATTGTTGTGTATTACCGACATTCGTTTTATATTTAAAATTACTTTGTGTAAGCAATTTTTAAATGGATACAAGGCAATTATTTAAAATGAAAAAGCTGCAGACAATAAATATAATACTGATCAAATATAGTTGTGTATATTTTACAGATCAGATTGGATTATAGTTGTGTATATTTTACAGGTCAGATTGGATTATAGTTGTGTATATTTTACAGGTCAGA
>MJUT01000558.1:222897-271699 GCA_002080005.1 Gigantidas platifrons
TGGATTATAGTTGTGTATATTTTACAGGTCAGATTGGATTATAGTTGTGTATATTTTACAGGTCAGACTGGATTATAGTTGTGTATATTTTACAGGTCAGATTGGATGCCTTTGCCTTTGTATGTGAAAGTCATAAAACTACATCAGTAGTTAACTGGTGGGAGTTACAACTGATTAAATACTTTCTACCATGGAACTTAAATAGTCAATCTCCAGCCTTTAGACAACAAATGCTCTCACATTTAAAGAAGGTTTGTGAAACCATTTAAAATACAGATTTTGTTTCTCATAGCTTCTTTCTATAAAGGACTAATATGAACAGGTTGTTTGATTTTAATTTATTTGTTTATGAATATTCAGAAGTTATTTATTTGTGATTTCATTCCATATTGATCATGTTTTGTGACCCCAGTTGAGTATTCTGTAGTAATTACTAGAATTTCTATTTTAATTATCCCATTTTAGAGTGCAGTGATTTTGTAAAGAGGTGAGGTGTCAGCCGAACCTTTTAACAAAACCACTGCACTCTAAAACGGAATATATAACATCTCGAGACTGATAACATTTTTATCTGAATGTTCCAACATTAATAAGTATGTCCTTATATAATATTATAGGAAAAACATAAATTACGTGTATCTTTGGACAAAAGGTCACAAAGAACGATTATTGATTTTCTGTCAAGTAGTGAAATGTGGGTCACCTGTTGCAATATAAATGGACAGCGATGTCATATAATTTTCTGTGGTTTATGAAATATAGGTGAGAGACGTCGTCTGCTGTGTGAGCGAGATTATTGATTTTCTGTCACGGCACTTCTTCAAAGAAGTTTCTGTCACCGCACTTCTTCCCTTAATCCTTAGAAGTACCTTGTTAGCCAATCAAAATTCTACTTGCCACGAGAACATCAGATATAGTTATTTATAAGAGATTGATAGGATGATTTAGTACACTTATATTATCCAAGTACACAGTTAATATTGTCTTATAAGCAGTGTTTAAGCATCTGCTTTTTATTTAGATGTAAGTATAAATTGAATTTATTGGTAACTATTATTTTCAGCTTGTGTGTAGAATGAAAGAAAGTGAGAATGTATTGTTGAGACAAATAAAGAAATCTAATGATAAACAATCACAGATCTGTAAAGAAGGCTTGACACAGTACAAAGTAAGACTCTATTTGAGTAGCTGAATTGTGTTGACTATAATTGTTAACACCCACAGACTTCAAAATAATAATTCAGTTGAGACTTTACATGTTATGATTTGGTGCATTAGATTTGAGATAATGTAGATGAAGATTTACTAACATCAATTGTAATTTGATAGCTACAAATATCTATTAGCTATCTCTGCTCATATGTCACCAGTAAATTCAATTTGCGATCATTAAATCAACAATTGTGATAATCAATTCTTCAAATGCAATACAGTTATCTCCTAAATCTCCAGTCTTTTAATTTTAAAGATTGTTTTTACAAATAGTAATATTTTTTAGCCTCATCATTTTGTGAATTTAAAGTAAAAAAAAATATACACTTATAACTTTCAGTGTAGATAGAATGATTTTTAGTATGTTTCAATACTAGTTGTCTTTCCTAAGCTGTCTTTAACCTGATAGTCAGTTTTTATTTATTTTTTACAGTTATTTTTATCATGGTTGACCAGACATTTGTTGAGTTGTCTGTATCCTGGATCATCGTTTGCCAGACGGACGACTTGTCTTAGTGCCCTAACATTACTGGTAGAAATATTTGGTACATCATCTTCAGGTAGATATTTGTATCTTACTTCTTACAAACTTCAAGGAATATCCATACATGTGAACCTTCTGGCGGGAGCATTATTCTCCCGATTTTGAGGGTCCATTCCGTCTCTCCCGTCAACTTTCAAAATCTTTCGCCCGTCAAAAAAATCAAGTACAAAAAAATCTTGCCCTACATTTTGCGATCAATATTTCTGGAAATTCCCCATTTGGAACTCCTGCGCTGACGAAAAACGCCGAGAGATACGAATGGTAAAGGTAAATGTCATATTTAATGATATCCAGTTATTGATCTGTTTTGACACCTTTACATGTAAACCGTGTCATGATGGTGATTAATTAAGGTGTTGATGATTATGCAACAATTATCCACTGATTGACAGTTAATTGGGTATAAGGAAGTGTGTTTGTGGCACACGCTTAGATGATTAGAAGTGTGATAGCGGCAATTAAAAATAGTTATAAAGTGACAAAATAAACCGTTGTGCAGACACGAGTCGGCCAACCTTTGATGCCGAGAAAACTTCTTATTTCGATCAAACATGCAATGAATTCATCTTGGATTGAGTTGTTATGGCTTGTTTGGGACCAAAGCCGATCAAAGTATTTGTGACTTCTCTATGTTTACTTTCTTTCACTTTCTGTGATTATATCTGTGACTTTTTAAGGGTAAATTCTGTGACTACATGTGATGAATAGTGACTTTTTAATTTTAGTGCTCTATGACTTTATTGTTCAGAACATTCTGCCTTCATTGTTATTGCTTTGTTATAACCTTATGATTATGAATAAATTATGAATAAAGTTTTTATCCTTCATTCATCATATGAAACACTACTTAAGACAGAAATGTAAACAATACATATTGAAGTGGAATGCAGTTGGTTCAATACTGAAACAAACAAAAGGAAAACATCAATAAACAATAAAAACACTCATCAAATACGTCGATAAAAACGTTGATAAAAAATCTCCAGTTATGAGACCAAATCTCCAGCCAAAAATTTGCAAATCTCCAGTTGTAGCATAGCAACTCTATCACATGTATGAATATGATTGGCTTAAAGTGAACACTTGGAAACCGTTTATATTCAATTTACGGTCAGCAGAATTTTAATACACGGTTAGTAGTAGAGTTATCTCCCCTTTTTCTTTCAAAACAAAGATGATGTTGTACAACGAGACGCCGAAGTGTTTCTCCCAAACAACAGACAATGAAATTACAAACAAACGTCTTAAATTTTTTTTTTAATATTACAATTGACCAGTGTAAGTATGTCCCACATGTTCGTTCAACGACTTGACCAGTGTAACATTCCACACGTCACCAAATATTGTTATAGTGACACATATGAATGACTTATACACAACACAAAAATTACATATTTATTAGTTTTGATGCAGTTACATTTAAATCCCTCATTCAAAGGTAATCAGTAAGATATATTCGTTACACAGTGTGCTAGTGACCTAATACAATATATACTCGCCTCGCTCTCACTCCATATGTAATTTACTGACCCCGTATATATCACATTTGTTGACTAACATACTGTGTAACTAATACTATAGACTGTGGTGTATAGATTTGTTTTGTACAGTTGTTGTGACCATGATCATATGGTAGTTTACAACCTGCCTCAATTATTAGTGTGCCTATCACCACTAAAGATATGAGTACAACCTGCCTCAATTATTAGTGTGTCTATCACCACTAAAGATATGAGTTTGATTCCCATTCATGAGGTGTACTTTGATACAACATCATTTGATGAAATTATTCAGGGGCTTATGACAGACTGGTGGTTTTACTCCAGTTTCCTTCTACAATAAAAATGGCTGCCTTGATATAACTGAAATATCGTTGAAAGGTGATATAACAATTGTTAGCAAAATTTGCCCCGATAACATGAATACTTGGTTAATTTAAGCTTAAATAGAAGATCCTTTTGACATTGTCACAGCAAGGTTCAACTGTAATTGTCTCCTTACTAAAGATTTTACTTGAATTTAATCAGATTTTCACTGTTGTTTATTGTTATGATTTGTCTTCCAGGTTTTACTATAAATAATGAATTACTCAGTGGTGATTTTAACATATTGGTGGATTGTTTGACAGATACATTTGAAGACAACAAAATGGAGGCTTATAAACTTTTGAAACATGTGTCAAATTTAGATATCATGAAACAGGTGTGTGTGTGCGTGTGTATTGCTCTTTTACATCATGATTCTAGTATTAAAAGACCAATATATTGAATGAGATCCAACCTTTATGGCTTGTAGGCTATGAACACTTGTACAGGGATGTCAAGTAGTACATTCAGAGCCGTTATGTCAGCTCTTAATAAACAACTATTCAATAGAAGGTCATTGAAGGTTGTTACAATGTAATCTATTGTATCATATTTGTTTTATAACTAGGGCCTCTGAATGCCCATTCTTAGAATAATCCTACTGGAACTTTTTTTATATATGTCCATACAAATTTGTACATCATATTCTGCCAACTTACACAGAATATTTTAACAATGGTATGACAATTCTTACTATCATGAACATCAGTGATTGTATTATTATAATTACAATATACTAAGTGGTGTATTTTTTTTTATATCATTATGAAAGGAAAGATTAAGCAGTGATGGCCAACAATTCCACCAATACAAAAATGTGTATGTCTCACCTCAAATTACTGAACAAATAAATTACCATGACATATTATATTATGTTGGATATCCAGGTTCTGGCTTTGGACAGGCACAAAAATGTGGCTGCATTAAGCCAGTTAATGGGATCCCAACCTTCCCTTTCAACGCCAATACATAAATCAGATGTAGATTTTGTTGTTCTTTTAAATACATTCATTAAGTATACCGTTACAAGTCTCTGTGAACCTAAATATGAATGTAATTACGTGAGTATGCTCTATTAATGCCCATACATCAGATAGGATGTGTGTTTAAAGAATTCTTTGTAGAACTACAATCTAGGGATTCTCTTTTAACTATCAACTTTTTATTTTTATTTCAGACATTTGAGAGTGTTGATGACATGTTTGAGACAGCATTGAATTTGGCAGGTAGTACTAAACCACAAGACAGCACTACAGCAGCCTACTTGTTCAAAGTTTTACTGATACAGAGAGAATTCTTCTCTGTGATGTCAAAGTCAAAGTCATTTATCGGTAGTGGTCTATCTATGTCAAAGATATCTGAGAACCAATCAGATGAGGTGTCGGATGAGCAGCCCCCATTACCAAAGATATCAGACAGCCAATCAGGAAGAGTTTTACATCTTCTATTTTGGTTGTCACGTTATTTGAAGTATCAGATTGACATGGCCAAGCAGGGTCTAATGAAAGCTGCCTGTAGCAAACCTATGTATCCAACACTACACAGTATCAGATATGTAATGCAAGATGTTGTCTTCAGGTAACTAATGAGAAGAGTGTGTACCACATACCTTTACACAAGTTTACATGTATAAAATATAACTTTGTTCATTTTGTTTAATTTCAGATGTGAATTTATTTGATCTGGTATGAATATTTACATGAAAACTATGTTCATTTTTTGTACAGATTTCACATTATAACTATGCTGTAGTTTCATGTAGCATTCATATGCCATATTAACTGAATCGGTGGTGTAATGATTAGCGTGTTCGCCTCGAGTGCGGTAGATCATGGGTTCAAGTCCCGGTCGAGTCAAACCAAAAACTATAAAATTGGTATTTGTTGCTTCTCTACTAAGCACGCAGCATTAAGGAGAAAGAAGAAAGACTGGTTGGTTCGGAATCAGGATAATGTGTCCGAGTGGAGCGAAATGTCTATCCGCAGATTGTTGTTTCAGTGAACTAGCACTATAAAAATCCAACTCAGCGTGTTGGTCTAGTACAAAGTGGATCTCATTGAAAAATTAACTTGTTCTCTCCATGATATAGCTGAAAAATTGCTGAATTAGCATTAAACAACAATCACTCACTATTGCAAGTGACAACATGATTATTTTGAAAAATACTGTCTTCTAAAATATTTTAATCAGTTGTACTTTTTTACCTATTTTTGCATGATAAAACCATGAGCATGATACAAATGTTGATGTATTATAAATGGTAATTTATTATTTTTGTTCTTTCTAATGGAGATACGTACAATGTTTAAAAAAATGAATGTATTTAGTGAAGAAATGCAATTTGCTCAAAACTTGGAACATGAATTTTTCAGGTCAATACCTGTTTTAGACATTCCATACTGGAAGGAATTTGTTAGTACCTTGATAGACTACTGCTTACAAATTTCTCAGATTGTCTCCCCTGTAGTACAGAACTCCTCACCAGAGGGCAATATTCCAGAAGAAGTGATTGGTGGTATGTTTGATAATTTACCTATAAATTTTGATTACTTCCTTCAGTCTGTCTACATCTTAAGTGAACCTCAGGGCCTAGAAATAGGACCTAGTTTATCTGCCATGTTGTACAACCCTCCAGAAAGGGGTGTCTGCTGATTGTGTGGAACGAATCAAGTGCAAAACTTGCACTTAGGACATAACACAAATGAATACCTTGATAATGTCATGTTCCTTACATGTTAAACTTTCAACAGCTCCTAATGGTAGGAGTGGTTGTTGGTGTCCTGCTTCACAGGCAAAATGTCCACGTCCTATTAATCATCAGCCTTTTTCCTTGTGTCAATCAGAATGAATGTTCATAGGCTTACCCCAGCAGCACCTTTAAAATACATATTTGTCAAGAGGGGAATTTCTAACTCATTATTGTTGACAACAAAAATAAGTTTGAACATCATATTATTATTAAAGAAATCATTAAATGTTTCCTGTATTCAGTGACAATTCAATGAAATTCCTTTTATTGAATATTATACCCCCACTCGTAGAGAGGGGGGCTATATTGCAATCACCTTGTCCGTCCGTCCATCCGTCCGTCCGTCCGTCCGTTCACACTTTCGTAACAGATATCTCAGCTTCTACTGGAGAAATGATTTTATATTTGATATATGGCTTTGTCATGGTGACTTGTACCGTGTCTCCCCTTTCCAGGTTTACCGCACATCTACTTCCTGTTTACCATGTGACTTACAAATGAACGAGTGGGGGTATTCTTAGCACGATGTAGCGTGCAACATCTTGTTTAAAACTTGTTTGTTTAATAGAAAATCGCACAACCTGCGATGTATTTGAAATTGCTTTCACAAAAAGTTATGTAATTTCTAAGTACCCTCACACATCTTACAAACATCTGAGTATTTCTTGTTATCTCTTGTGTGTATAATCTGAGATATCCAATTGTTGTTAAAGGAAAAAATATGTATGTAATACACAACTCTATACAGACTAGTTATATATTGTAATTGAAGAGAAATTATCTTTTTTGAAACAATGTTTAGCTAAATTGCCATCTTTTGCCCATGATATGGTATCCATCATTATCATTTTCCATGATAATTTCCTTTTCACATAGCTTATCCTCAGAAACTACTAATTTCAATTCAGTTTTGCTGGATGGCTCTTGGATGGTGCTTGGGCGGTCCTCTTTCTAAAATATAATGGACAGCCCTCTGTCCATCTAAGTCCGTAAAAGGAAGGTTTTACTTCTACAGAATTTAAAAGGAAGTTTTCTTCTTTTACAGATCTTAAAGGGAAGTTTGAAGGCGAGACTATTATGCCAGAATATTTGACTGTGTGTTGTTGGAGGAGTATAAAAGAAGTCTCTTTATTGTTGGGACAACTATGTACTAATGTTCCCATAATAGACCCATCAGGGAATGATTCTGTTGGGTTACTCACCTGTCACCAGGTAATGTACTCATAACCCAGTCCTCAACCTCATCTACTGAAACAGTCACCTCAAAAAGCCACCAAACTACCTAAAACACTGGTGGCCATTTAGGCAAAAAGTATTTTTAAAACCTGGCAACTGTATAATTTCAGATTGTTTACCAATATCAGGTGGTGTTTTAAATTAAATTCCTTTGATGATGACCATCTGAGCTTTTTAAAGCATGATTTACTCATATTATGATGTCAAGCATCTTTCACACTAGACACAGACTACAATTTTTACAGTAGTTATTACTTTTTTAAAATAGGTATTTCTCAGGCAACCTGAAATTATTACATGATCATTAAATTTGGTTTGGCAACTAAATTTTCATGTCTGGTGGTCAATGGGCCACTTCATTTCAAAAGCTATTTTGTTGGCTGAAATAGATTAACCAGAAAAGAATTCTATTGGTTAACGGACCTGTCACCAAGTAGTACCCTACCCGTAATAGAGCCATCAGGAGAGATTTCTATTGGCTTACAGTCAATAGAAGAACTATGCATGGTGCTCAAGCTACTTTCATTGTTTTATGTGGAATATAAAAGCAACCATGGATCACCATCCAAAAATGTTGTCTTTGTTTCTAAGGACATACCATATTCTGGATACAGGAGGGTGTTTGAACATAAGTGTTTTGAGACATTTTGGTTGTCAATGATACAGTGTTTATACTCTTTACAGATTGATGAGATTGGTTGTTACTTTAAGACACAACTGTTGGAATCCATTCACAGAGGAGCGTTTGAATTAGCATATGCTGGTTTTGTCAAAATGTGTGATATGTTGTGGAGGTGGGTATATCCATAGATAGATTATTATACAACTAGGGACTGGATGTGAGGGCAATATCTATTATATTGGACCCAAAAAGATTACTTATCACCATCATGCTCTTGTCAACAAATATACTTCTTAAATCTTGTATTATGATATACATTGGAACCTTGTAATGATTTTACTTTGATACATCTGATAATTTTGAGTTATCAGCAATAAATGAAAGTTTTACTACAAGATGTCCAATGAAATATTTATCTGAGTCCAAGATGAGTGCATAACCATATTGATTAAGATCAACATATAAACAAAATTGTTGACCTTGATTGATCCATAAGAAGTAGTTTTGAAGGAAAAAAGACAGTATATTACCTACATCATTCTATATTTTATCAAGGAATTTTGTTGATAGTTTTTGTTTTCTGGTAGACAGATATTAAAGATCCTTTTCTTGTAGATTTGGCAACTACAGTACTTCTCAGTATTCACATATGATGGGTACAAAAATATTGGTCTGAAATATACATGTCAGCCATGAACATGTTCACTTACCCTACAATAGCTAATACTTGTACATTTGGAAGATCTGTAGATTAGGTTAAGATTTCATTATTACCAGTAGCCACACATGATGGTTCAGCTGTTTTGTTGGTCTTCAGGGTTAGAGTTATGGTATTTGATGCCACTTTCAACAATATTTCAGTTATATCTTTGGTGGTCTGCATATTGATCCTCAAGTGTTCATATCAGAATATGGAAATTGATTTTAAATTTAGAAATTATATGTATATGTAATTGCATTTGAATAAAAACCTGTAAACAACTTCTGTCCATAGTGACATCAATCTATATTTTCTCCTTTTTTATTGATAGAAGTTCAATAGAAGACTTATATAAACTACCAAAGCTTTGGTTGTCACAGTTGATAATGGAGATTAAATCTGTTAGGTCTAAACTGTGTGCTACTAGAAGGAGTGCTGGTGTGCCATTTTATGTACAAGTGAGTTATAAATATAGATATTATCTTTAAAATAATGTTTGATATTTGTTCATTTTATTTTATATATTTTATCTTATGTGGCTTGAGCCATTGTGATCACTTTTTGTCATTCAATCAAGCTTGTCTGAGATGATTGTCCACTTTCAAAATTATGTCCCACAACCCTATGTTATTTGATAGGTAGGCACTTAATCTAAAAATAGATATTTCTTACAATGGCTATAGCTTGCATATTTTTGGATGGATCTTTGAAACAGTGGTTTCATATTCAAAAAATAATTACTTTGTATTGGGAGTTGAGAAATATTGTTATTGAAATGATATTCCACTTTAATAGACCATGTGCACATTTCTGCCTTTGATTCTAAAATGATTTGTTTTACAGGAGTTATTCCCCTTCAAGATGGACAAAAGGGATCACCTTTCATGCAAAGTTCATTGAAAATAACATATATTTTTCCCCTAATCTTAAAAATTTTAATATTGTAACAGTTTGTGAATTTTTATATTTGCTAGAAATTTATCCCCTTATTTTTACAGTTCAAATATCTACAAAATATGAGGAAATTATACTTAAATTTGTTTCTAACCCAGGAACATTTTACCAGTCGAAAGGGAAATAACTTGTATAAAAAAGTATACAAAGTATTACTTTAGAGTCAAATGGGAAATGTACAAAAGTTATATTTCTCAATTGGGTAACGAGGTAAATATCAAAGAATTGTAATCAAAATAAAATTGATGCAAATTTAAGGTGGCTACTTCTTACCATATATGGTTTATTGATTTAATAAACAATAAGATAAGAAAAGTAACAAGTACACAAGTATATAGAGAACTTTTATCATCTGAGAAACAATTGTAACTGTGGTAATTGTTATATTTTAGGCTTTAGTTACGACTGAACCAGTGACTACAGGACGACAGTGTTTTAAACAGGCCATGTCAGATTTATTAGCTCTAGCTCTCACCAAGGAATCTGAAGATATGTCAGAACCAAAGGTATGTTGTCCATGTGTCGGAATGGTTATAATAGGTCCTGTGATATGCCAGTACCATAGAGATCTCTGGTATTATGCTAGAAGTTATTTGATAATACATTGCATCAAAATTTGTCCTGTCATGAGTGTGATTTCATCAATAAACCCATACATTATAAACAGGATATGATAATTTAGTTATGTTTGCACTGTCAATTTCATCAAAACTTTTATCATTAAGATTTTTTCATTTGTATCTGGTATATTTTAAACTATTTTCTATCATTTTTTTCATTTCCAACTTAGGTTATAGTGATAAACAACTTGTGTATTTATTTGTTTTAGGTTATAGTGATAAACAACTTGTTTATTTATTTGTTTTAGGTTCATTCATTAAATATATTAAGAGCTATGTATAGAGATACAAGGTTAGGAGAAGATGTAACACCATTTGTAGCTGGTGGACTTCAGGCAGCTATCCTTGGCTTCAAGTCAAAGTTCTGGGCAGTAAGTATAGAAAGCGTAAAGAAAAGGAGGGAACTCATATCATTTATAGCCTTTTATTAATATATCAATACAATGAAATATAGTTATGACAATAATAGTGGGATCTCATCAATCTAAATTTGATCATAAGCTTTTGCATATTAAATTCTCAGATAATTTTAATTTAAATGAAGGATGTTTTTTGCTCAAAATAAACAGGCATTTTTTTGTTCATCTTAATTAAGAAATGTATTACTTTTAATCAACATAACTAGGAAATGTATTATTTCATCTTCAAAAGCTTTTTTTTTTCTCAAATACTAAATGAAATGATCTCATAATATATTTCCAGGTGTGTAACTCACCTAGTTACTCGTTATATATTTCCAGGTGTGTAACTCACCTAGTTACTCGTTATATATTTCCAGGTGTGTAACTCATCTACTCTGTTGTTCAGTGCATTAATGACAAGAATTTTTGGAGTAAAACGCAGCAAAGATGAAAGTAATATTTCAAAGAAAAATTGGTAATTATGATTAATTTGTGCTAAAGAGAGGTTCAATGGTCTATAAAGGAAATCAAAGGTGAGAGAGAGTGATCTGGTACCGCCACTGAGAAATAGGTTTGTAAGGTGCTCAGAATGATGTCCACTCACCAAAAGTTACTTCATCATAAAAGAATTGAAAATGGCTTAATCAAACATTTAATAAAAATACTCTACAATTTCTATATTTACTGATTGTAATGTATATTACAGTACATTAATATAAAAATCTAAAAGGAAACAGAATATGTATAAAAAAAAATTAAAAAAATAAACTGAAGAGTGTGATAGGGACAGTTTGAACTTACCTTAGCCTATGAGTCATTTTATCACTGAAGGCCTACTGTGACTGAAGGATAAAGAACATCAAACAAAACACTACCTTAGCCTATGAGTCATTTTATCACTGAAGGCCTACTGTGACTGAAGGATGAAGAACATCAAACAAAACACTACCTTAGCCTATGAGTCATTTTATCACTGAAGGCCTACTGTAACTGAAGGATGAAGAACATCAAACAAAACACTACCTTAGCCTATGAGTCATTTTATCACTGAAAGCCTACTGTGACTGAAGGATGAAGAACATCAAACAAAACACTACCTTAGCCCATGAGTCATTTTATCACTGAAAGCCTACTGTGACTGAAGGATGAAGAACATCAAACAAAACACTACCTTAGCCTATGAGTCATTTTATCACTGAAAGCCTACTGTGACTGAAGGATGAAGAACAGCAAACAAAACACTGTTGTGTTAATTATATGATACACAAGAGTAATACAGTGTGTTCATTCAATGTTAGTATTAATTCTCTCTCAATGTCTATTTTCAATATCTATGTTATTCCTGTGGTAAATATTTACCATTTAAAACAGGTCAGTATACTTTGTATTTTCAGTCAGACAGGCAAAGCATTTTTCCACAAATATCCTGGACTTTACAATTTTATGTTACATCTTTTAGCAGAAGCTACAGAAAATGTAGGGTGAGTATATTATTAAAATTGTATCTGTCTTTGTTCTGTAAGAAGAGTTAGAAGACATCAAAGGGCCAATCAGAATCCTTACATCAAAGAACAGACAACACAACGACCAATAGAAAAAGAACAAAAGGCCAAACAACAATCTACAAAACATACAAAAAAGACCATAGATTGAGCAACACGAACCCCACCAAAAACCGGGGGTGAACTCAGGTGCTCAGGAAGAGTGAGCAGTTCCTGATCCACTAGTGGCACCCGTCATAAAGATTATACACATTACAAACATAGGTTACCAAACTCCATTCCCACTACCGAGAAATCAATCTACTGAATTTTAGCTTATTCCTTGTGTAAGAATGTTTATCAAAACATGGTTCTTTGACTCCTTCCTGTATTAAACATGGTTTTTTTAATTAACTGGAAAATTGCAGAAAATCTTCTCAGTAAATATGAAATCAATTTTTGATTTTTAATTTCCAAATGTAAGTTCAGCTTTGATTGAAAAGATTTTCGATGATAGAAGAGATTAAAGAAATATATTGATTTAAACATTTATTTTCAGTGACCATGGAACAGTTCATCTCCATCCTTCTCTCTATCCACTATTGATGGTACTAGCCAGATTATTCCCTTCACCATTAGAAGGAACTGATACAAGTTTAAACTTATCGTGCTTTATTCCATTCATACTCAAGTAAGTGTTTTACCTAATATATTTGTATTTTTTAAGTTGAAGTTGTGTCTAAAATGCTTTTTTCCTCTTTTTACATCATCATATGAATAAAGCCATGATGTTTGAAACTTTTCATAATCTGTTAGAGTGTCTGTAGATAAATTATGATCAATGTTTCCTGTCATTAAGAAAGTTTTTGATAGTGTACCACATCAAAAAGACAATATAAAAGATTTAGTTTAGAAAAGTTTATCTGTAATTTAGCTGAACTTAATAAGAAATATTAAGTAGGTCTGTAGCTTTGCTTCCCCAAACATCAACTTTCTTAAGATCACATATGGTACATATTGTAGATTTAGGAGTTATAACCTACTCAATTGAGGTTCACGAATACAATATATTCCTATAAGTAAAATAAAACAGTTCTGGCAGATGTTATATTTTATACTGTATATTTTACACCAAAATAATTTAGGAGCACAAGTTCAATTCAAGTCAGATAAAAGAATTTAGCCACAAAAGCTTCACATTTCTTCAGTCAGCTGATATTTGATGATTTGGTTTATGGTGTTTAATGCCACTTTCAACAATATTTCAGTTGTATTGTGTCGGTCAGTTTTATTGGTGGAGGAAACCGGAGAAAACCACCGACCTGTCGCATGTCACTGACAAACTTTATCACATAATGTTGAATCGAGTGCACCTTGCCATGAACGGGGTTCGAACTCACAACTTTAGTGGTGATAGGCACTGATTGCATAGGTAGTTATAAATCAAACTACCATACGATCACCACCACGATGACTCCCACTGATATATGATGATATTTAGGTACCTGAGAAGCCAGATTATTATACAGTTTGTATATATATCTATATACTATTTGAAGAATATGGAAATACCAAATTTTTTGCCATTATTTCGGTACTTTTTCAGATATTGATGTAATATGTGTATACTTTACAGATGCAGTGATAGTGCCGTCCACAAAACAAGACAAATGTCAGCTAAAGCCTTACAGCCATTGGTTGTTGGAAATAGTATAATAACTGTAGTCAGTGATCTACTACACAAACTTCCTGTCTGTCATGTACATGTACATCATAGTCAAATACATGGCATCTTGTTACAGGTATACTAATTACTTTACCTGCTATAATATTTACCTTACCATAAGTTTTATGTATTTAATATGAGTGTTAGGATTATGTGTGACTGGTGTTTAACTGCACTTTAAACAATATTTAATTTATATTGTGGCAGTCAGTTTTATTGATATAGTGGTGAGGAAACTGAGTAAAGTTGTATCAGGTACACCTAGCTATATCTGGGAATCAAACTCACGACATTAATGGTGATAAATATTACTTACACGGGTGGATGTTTATCAATTTACAATTACCCTACAACTATGGCCTCAGCGCCCCCTGTATTTATTATGACAGGAGATTTTTAATCCGATGTAATAAATGGGTGTTTTATAGATCATTATAATGTAACTTACCTATATTTGTAAACCAATAGATAGCAGAATTATTGTAGTAACCAGTTCTCTATTAGTCTGGTGAAACCTTTGCTATTTTTGTACTGTTTGTTATATGAAGCTGTTCTAATAGTAAGTGCTACATAACCAACCAACTAGTCCTGTATTCTGATAACCATCTGATGTATGACAGTGTTGTATCCACATTCATTATCATAGAGCTGTCAGATTTCCTTGCTACATATTTCTTTTCTTTTCAGATGAATAGCTTGATGGAGCTTCTACCATCTCTGGACACAAGTTTCAGACAGTGTACTATTCAAACTGTGATTAACGAGTGGCAGAAAAGAACATGGCTCTTGTCAAAGTAAAATATTCAATTTACACCAAATTTAAGTTTTAATGATTGATATCAATGGAAATTTAACCCATTTGTTCTGACCAAAAAGTTAGATTCAAAGGGGTTCAGTTTGAACAGGCTTCAGCAATAAGAATTATGTTGAAAGCTATTAAAAACTTATTTGAAACCATGTTTTTGCTTTACTTTCTCCCATGGATGAATTTATAAAGTTTCAAAATGACTTAGTCCATTGGCTTTTAATATTCATTCATTTGTTCCCTTCAAAAACCACAAGTTAAACAGTAATGAAAGATATAGTTTTGGTCCTAATTGCTCTCATATGTATTGGGAATGTGTAATACCATACATCCCAACATATCTTCAGATAGGAATATGACACAAGCCATATTATTTGGCTGTGTGTGGTGGTGATTTCAGAATTTAATATTGTCCCTTGAGAATGAGACACATTGGTTAGATTTGGTCTACAATTTTGGTCGAATAATTACTCTTTTCATGTAGAAAGTGATAATGTTTTGGAACAGTATAGTAGTATAAAAACAGAAAAGGCAGGAAGATACATATTACATTTTAGTTTCATTTATATTTGGCATACACAAAATGCTTCAATGTAATACAATAAATATTGATATAAATGAAATTGTTTTGTTTTTTTCAGATTGAATGCTTGTTATGTTGTAAGAAAAGAAGCTTTGATTTTGACCTCCAAACTACTAACAGAATCTTCTCTTGAACTGAATGAGAACACTAAAATATTGAACATCACCATGTCTAAATTCCTAGACGAAGAACGATTTCTACTTACAGAACCTTACAAACAGACTGGTCCTGGATATATAGAGTATCTTACTACTCTGTCTTATTCACTTTTATTTCATTGGGAAAGGGAACGTTACCATTCAAAACATTGTGACAGGGGAGATAATTCTATACAATATTGTGACAAGGGAGATAATTCTCCACAGCATTGTGTTAAAAAGGGAGATAATTCTTTTCAACATTGTGATAAGGAAGATAATTGTTTAGAAACTACACTGCTGTTAATACTAGATAGCTGTCATTATGAAGTGAGAATGATAGGATTGGTGTATTTACATGGTGTGAATAGTGATGAAGAACTAGGAGAAGAACTGGTATTTAATTATGTAGTAAGACCAGTGGAAAAGAATGTAGCTACCAAGATTATGTCTTCAAGTAGAGTATTAAAGAAACTTATACAGATGGTGACAGAGGAACAACATTTTGAATGTCAGAAGCTGGTATGTATGTCTGTTTATCACATGTATTGACAGGTGGTATTTTCATAAAATGTACTCCATAAAGATTTTTTCATGTTACAGCTAAATTTGTCTCTCCATACTAGACAGTAATATCTTAGATATAGTTTGATATTGTACATTTCTATTTTTGTTGCAGTGAATTACAAAGAATATGATTATAATGATATGTTTGGAATTCTTAATAGTAAATTCTTTATTAGCACAACTTACACCTAATATAGGGTCAAAGGCTAAAAACAAACAAAAAATGGATCAAACACATACACAAACAACAATTATCATACACAAACAAACAAAAAGGCTGTTTCACAATATAACAAATGTAATCAAGTGCCCCCTGTCCTCAGTTCCCGAGTGGCTCAATGAGTTAGGTCGTTGGATCTAACAGCTCATATAAGCCTATCATCAACACGGCGTGGGTTCGCGCCCAGCTTTGTAAATTACAAAAAAGGGTGCACTCGACTCGCAGTCGTAAGTGATCAAGTTTACCAGTTGCTTGCCCAGGGTCGGTGGTTCTCTCTGGGTACTTTGACTTCCTCCACCACTAAAACTGGTCGCCATGATATAGCTGAAATATTGCTGAAAGTGACGTTAAACACCAAAATTCAAATTCCTCAGTTCCAAAGACTGTTTAATAAAGGAGCCTAAGGATTTCACTTGTTGTGAAGAAGTAGGATTAAGATTATTTTCAATTTTGTCAATATCATTTAATGTATTAATTCTTGACGTATATAGAAGGTCATTGAGAAAAGCTGTTCTTAATCTGTCATTAATTGTACAGTATAAAAAGAAATGTGCCTCGTCATCGACTACTCCACATTTTCTTAAATGTCCAGGAATTTTATAGTATCGTCCATTTTCAATGCCTAAGGAATGGTCACTTACTCTAAATTGACATATCAATTTTCTGATAGCATTATCTGAATATTTTAAGTAAAATTCTAGTTTGTATTCATTTTTTAAAATTTTAAATAAAAGAAGTTAATATCTAGATATTCCTGTTCAACTGCATTTTTATAATTTCTTTTAAGTTTATTTTTATTCTTTTTATTAAATTTTTCATTTGAGTGATTAATTTTATTTTCATATCTTACATGATTGACATACTAAAACCAAGAGTAGGTCCCTTTCTCATGAAGGGATTTGGAAAGTGAATAACACTCATTCAGTAGACATTCACATTTATTGAATTAACTTAGAAGACATGAACATATTTGGGGCAGTTGTGGTCGTGATCGTATGGTAGTTGGATTTACAACTACCTATGCAATCAGTGCCTGTCACCACTGATGTTGTTGGTTCGAATCCCGTGAGGTGTACAACATTATGTGATAAAGTTTGTCAGTGACTTGCTGCTGGTCGGTAGTTTTCTCCGGGTCCTCCGGTTTTCTCCTCCTATAAAACTAACTGCTACGATATAGCTGAAATATTGTTGAAAGTGGCGTTAAACACCATTAAACCTAAGACAAACATAAACATATTTTCTGTATTTAGGTCTTCAAAGCACTAAAGCATCATCCTTCCATTTGTGACTATTCCTGGTTTGATGACAAATTCCAGTTAGTTCAGGTGAAAATTATGTATATTTTTTTTCTGTTTTATTGTTTTATATTATTTGCCATATTCTCAGTTCTGACAAAAATACTTGAGTCTTAGATTATTTAAATCATGGAGAAGATAATATTAAGTTGAAAAACTTAGTCTGATCCTCTTGAAATTATTTAGTCAATAAAGTCTGTTAAAATTAAATTAAAATCATTGCAAAATAAATATCAGTTAAACATATGGATGAGATCAGATACTTGCAATTACCAATTAAAAATATTTACAGATCTTTCATATAATTGATCAAAATAATAATAGTTATCTCCCTTAGACCATATGAAAAAAATGAGTGTTGTAGTTATCTTTCTTTGATTATATTTTATATTTTTTTCTTCTTATTTTTAGATTTTTAAGCACTGCCTACATTATATAGAAACTTGTAGCAGGTGAGTTATTATAAAGGTTTATAATAGTGATGGGAATCGGTCACATTTTCAACACTGACCGATGATTGATCATCGGTGACAATTAACTAAACTACTAGATGGTTATTGATTATAATTACTCAAATAGTCTTATTTCAACAGTATATTTGTCAAAGTTTTTTCCAATGAGTGCAAACTATTATAGATTTATTGTCTGGAACGAAGGGAATAGCAAGTTTATGAGAAGTAACACAACCATTCCATTGATAAGTTGAGATATATGATGGTCCTCTATTGTCTTCTGTTGTCTTAATTTTTTGTCTTATTTCTTAATTATTCTATAGCAAGTCCAAAATTTTATTTTCATGTTACAGAAATATGATATTTTATATCGAGTAAAATTGGTTCTTGACAACTTATAAACTCTCTCTAAAATAGGAGGCATTCACTAAACAGTATATAGATTTATGATGAGAGTCAAAATGGGTAGTAATATGGTTTTTTATAGGATATCCAAATAATAATGCTAAATTATTATTTTTTTGTATTGTGTAAAGAAGTTTAAATATGGTATTTTCATGTCTAAGTTTTCTTTATGTCAATAGATAAAAGTTTTCCAATTTCAACATTCAACATTTCATGCAATTTTAGTATTTAATTGTTCAAGACATTTGTGCCTCTTGTATTGTTTATTTGTTTTGTTTTCTAGAGATGAATTAAGAGCAGAGATGATAGAGTTGACAGGCTTTCTGGTTAGACCAGTGTTAGAATGTGCCATTAAGGTATGTGTTACACCCTTCTTGTGTTGACAGATAATAACCCTATAATATCATCACATTTGTCAGATGACCTCAAAGCTCTCATTATTGATATTTAGGACAATGGATCTGTAAAGAATCTCTTTTGACTCTGTTATGTATTAAATGTGACGTTTCAACTCTAAAAATCACAAAAAACACATTTCTTATCCTATATTTTTAATATCCTTCCAACCTCTCATTTAAGATCTATATATTGGTATTACTTTGTCTGTACTGTTGTTTACTAATTACAGTCCTGTCACCATCTCATGCATTCATCTTCAGGTGAGGTCTAATGAAAGTTGGTCAAAATTCCGCAAATTCTGTTAATCCCACACATTTACATTTCAAAAACTGGTCAGCCCTGTAATTGTCTGGGTTTTTTTTTAAAGATTTAACCTTAAGATCACTTCTTCTACCTCCAGTATATAAAAGCAACATGAGTCAATCATTATTAATCAAAAGTAGTAATATTTTGATTGAAGTTCTTCATCTCATAGTCACAATTATATAATCATCAATGATAAGCATCACTAGATGAAGGAATTCTAGCACTGAAGCTTGTACAGGCATTACGTTTATAAGACATAAGAATCAGATTTTTGTATTCATACTCCAAAAAACATCCAATCAGAATGCTGTATCCAAGAAATGCAATGTTATGATTATATGATTTTGAGTACAAGTATAAAAATGGTACTTGAAAGTTTTATGACCATAAGTCCAGATCTTTATAATTTTGTCCTCCTCATTATAAACACATTGTTTTATGAGGAATACAAGTGTATTTGCTTTACATGCTTAGAAATCCCAGAACTGACATATTATTTTTGTGTCCATTATCACCTTGAATGACAGGTAATGCCATCATTTTGTATCTGTCCTCAAGATGGTGTCAAACACAGAACATAAACAAAAATAACATAGGACCATGTTAGAGATATGTTAATAATTTACAGACTGATCAATCTCTAAGGTACAAAATTGTTATTTTATTGTACATGTACATGTATTTTTAAAGTTCATGTGCATTGGAGAATTAAAGTCATCAGCACTGTAGCATTAATTCAACATTACAGAAATGCTTTTAATGTCACAGAACCATTTGAAATCAAACTTGAAATGTGTCTTGGATTGTCCTTACAAAATATATTTTCATGTATGGATCTGAATTCCAAGATCTCAGCCACACAAAAGTGTGTATATTAACACCTTATTGGGAAAATATTTTAAAATGTATTCAAAGATAACAGTCTGGATGATTGTTATCACCACTTAATGTTTTAACAAGTTTAATAGTCAAATGTGTTGACTACAGTCCTAATATTCATCAGAAAATCAAATAATTCATATAAGAGTTCAATTTTATTGTACATGTTAAACACATTATATATATATTTTTAATCAACTTGCACACACAAAAAATATTTTCAAGAGACTGAGAAATGTGAATGTAAATCTTTGCAAACAGTCTTGAAGCAGCAAACATGAAACATTAATAGCAGGGAATATTTATTGGTTTATAGTAGTCGGGTACTATGATCTCTTTATGATCAACATATGGCCATTGGTTATGTGGTTTGAGTACAGCCAAGCCAGTCCAAACCACCAACAATCCTGTGTAATCTAGTCCCAACATCCAAAAACTTTTCATCATATGACTTTGTTTAGTCCAATCAACTGTCTATTCTGAACAGAAAGTAGGTCCCAATGGTGTTAAAGTCCTGTGTAATTAAGTGACAGGATCTATTTGTTCACAATATAACCTTGTTTTATTCTAGATGTGTTCAGTTTTGACATTTCACTGTTCATATGTATGTACACATTTCTGGCCACTACACAAAATATTAAGTCTTTAATTTCGGGATTTCCAGACAGTACACAAAATGTTAACAGGCTGTCCAGCGGCCCTAAAATTCCTAAAAAATCCTAATTTTTTTTAGTTTTGCTAAAATTCCTTAAAAAAATTTGAATTCAAGGGGAAATCCTAAAAAAGCCCTAATTTTTCATGTCAATTCCTATTTTTTTTTTTATTTCTACTCTAGCAATTTTGAAAATGCATTCATACAAAATGTGTCTTAATGTAGTTTGCAGTTCTTATACAGATTAGACAATGGAACCCTGGAAGATGCCCTTCCTGTACTTAAAGTATTTTTGTGAGTTTCTTTATTGTCAAATTTGCGAAGGTAAGTCCATTTAAATGTCTAAAACTGCCCTAATTTAGTTATAAAATTCCTAATTTTAGCCCTAAATTAGCACTAAAATTTCTTAATTTTATCCCTAAAATTCGCCCTTATTTTTTGTCAAAAAGTGCTGGACCGCCTGTGTTAAGTCAATATGGTAATTCTAAAATACTGGCCGGTACACAAGGCATCAAGTCATCAATTTTAGGTTTACAAGCCAGTATAGTAAACATATCACATTGTATTTCTCCCCCATAAAAACAAAAGCATTATAAAACAAAAAAATAAATTTTTTTACTTTAAACTGACACTTTCTGATTAGTGGAATACTCTGTGAATCTGAAATTCCCCATAAATAATGAGAAGATAAGACAATGATTCCACCTAACAGTGAGGATAAAGACTCTCTGTGTTACATCTTGTAAAGTTTATTATAAAGTATATTAACACTGTGTAACATTGCTGTGTTTTTATACCAGAACAAAGAGGGTATTCATCTTTGATATTAAATATTGAATTAGATTGCCTCCTTACCAGAAGGAGGATAATGCTTAAAGTATACATTTACACCGAGATGGAGTTAAGTATTGTGTACAGAATGACATGGATTTTAATGGTTCATTATATAGTACATCTATCAACAAATGTTGAAGTTATGACATAATAAAACTGGTGCAGAATCTAACCTTAATTCTAACATATTAATATAAATATGTCAATATCTGGCGTCAGATTTATCACAGGGGGTTTGCTGACATCATCATATCAATTTGATCTGGATTTTAGACAAACTCTGCTGTTACAACTAATTACAGAGTTATTTCCCTTTAATTGGACTTTAGACAAGGTCTGATGTTATAACTAATTACAGAGTTATTTCCCTTTGATTGGATTTTACCATCTCTGTACATGATAATTGCAGAGAAAATGAAAATAAATGTAAACAAATGACAGGCATGTATACAAGCCAACTCTATCAAGAACAATATTAAGAATATCTTATCTCATTCTCTCTCCTTACTTTAGTTGTCTAAAAAAAATAACATTAATATTCTGAGGTCAAGCACCACTGACAAAGGTAAACACATAAAGGTACATCTTGTGCACTATAACATTGATATAGGTGTAGCTTTGATGTATATATTGTTTTTAATACTGTTTTAATTAATTTTACCAGACTGAAGTCTTATTTCTTCAAGAAACATACATCATATTATATTACCTATCCGTCATAGCTTCTTTTTTTAGTTTTTTTTTCCAGGTTTATATAGGAAAATGAGTTTGTTTATTTACCAAACTTTCTACCTTTCCCCGTGTGTTGATTGAAGCCATATACAAATACATTGCATGTCAGAAACCAAACAATTTCCCACAGTTTTACTGAGATAATTATCTGATATAAAATTATAATAGCATTTTGACATAGCTTGAAACTTCAGTCTCATTCTATCATATTAACTAAGTATGTTTATATATCATATACTCTGTGGGGTTGTGATGACTTCATACACAATTATGACATTTAAATCATAATCATCATTCATTAAAATGCAATTCTGATCTGTCATAACACAGTCAGTTCTGTAAACAATTGTAAAATGTCATAAAAATTTTAATAAGAAGTTATTTTGGCTTCAAATTGCATAACTAATTTTGATACATAGATTGATTGCAATCTGATTACTTGAAAAATACAGTTATTGTATATTTTTGAAAATTATTACATACATTTGTAGATTATTTTTTTTGTAATTTAATTTAGTTTATAACAATTTTATTTGCTCATAGAGACAAAAAGGATAAGACACAAGTTTTACCAACTTATGAAGTCTTCTCCTTGGAATTACATAATAAATATAACACATATACATATGAAAAAGAGCATGCACATTAATGAAAGTATACCAGTAACAATTACACATGTAAAAGAGAACAGAAAAACAGTGGAAAAAAAAGGGAAAAAGAAGTTTGGTGTGGACACAATGATCATGCTGGGTATATTAATAACTTATACAATGAGGAATCTTTTAGATCTTCTAATAAACTTGTAAACTTCTTTTGTAATTTAATGGTGCAATGTCATTGACTGACAAAGACAGTGTTACCAAGGAGAGAATTCAGTACATTGTATCAGAATTAAAAAATGTGTATAGTGAAACATAACAGATCGGTTTTCACCAGATTTTCTTGATTTTTAAAATTGGCAAAAAGAAATACAAATTATGTGTTAGACATTGTTATACTCTTTTTTTTATAACCAAATTTTGGCTATAATTTGGATCCATACTAATGTAGCAAAAAGATATTTAGACTTCTGAACTATCAATCTTTGTATGCCTATATAACTAAATATTGATAATTCCTTTCCAAAATATATGATTGCATTCACCCTCTTTTTTTTTATTTTAAACAATCACATTGAAATATGGAACTTCATAATTACTACTCCTTCAGTTTAACTTGAATAACATTTTCATTTAACATGCTTGATTGAGAAACACCTTATGGAGATATTATATATCAAAATGCTTTCTTTATGGCTCTTTTTCGACATTGATATATTGAAAATTTGAAATAATGAGAGCCTTTTGATTACAACCCCTCCTATGATTTAAATTAAATAACTTTCTGGGTTGGCTTGATTGTGACCATTTGGAAATATAATAACCATGTTTTTTGCTGGTTATGGTCCTTTTTAACTTTGTTATTTGACTTTTGACCTTTGAATAGGTGGCAGTGTGGTTAGACAACATATATTTTGTAAGAGTCTCATTCTTAAGTTATTTTATTGACCAGAAAATGTTGTTGATGAACAATGATGCAACCATGCAATAAAATATAATTAAGTATCAAAACAAGGTGCAATAATGAAATAGAAGTAGAAAATTAATAAAATGAATACAGTTGTCTCCCTCTAATAAGGAAACTCCTGCTAAAAACCACCAACTTGTCAGGATATATTTCAGATGCATTGAAATATTAAACTAATTATAATTTGCTTCCTCAAGAGAGACCAGCCCTCTTATTAGGCCACATTACATTAGGAATGACCTTACAAGAGGCTGATTACTCTATATAAAGAACCAGCCAAGTTATAATTACAGGATACATGATGATTACACTGTGATGGGTTCTCTCTTATTTTTACTGTTTAATATTGATCAAAACTGGAAACAACAGAAAAGACTGCACATAACCTTTTATAGAGGAATATGGCAAAATATAAACATTTTCTGTTAAAATTAAGGTATAAGGGACAATGTTGATTTAAAATTGACAATTTCTAGGTGTCTATGGAATTTCTTGATAGAAGATATTACAACATATTGTACACAAATAATATTACACAATTCATATTTAGTCATAAAGTTTTTTTTTTATATTTAAACGATTAAGTACAATAAGGGTCTTATTTAGACTCCAGTTTGGACAGAATATGAAATATGACTTGAATACTGAATGTTCAGAAAATTAGAAAAGGGTGTTTTGTGTTTTTTCTTCACATTTTGTAGATAGTGGGTGTTTAATGGAACTTTCAATAATATTTCAGATATATACCTATCATGACTGTAAGATTTATTGATGGAAGTAAATGAGGTATCCAGATAAATATACTGATAAGTCACTGTCAAACGCTATATCACATAATGTTGTATCAAGCACACCTTTCCATCAGATTGAGTTGAACTAACAAATTGCATTAATTGTATTGGTAGAACATCACATGCAGGAAGGTCCTAAAAGTGTATGTCTCGCTTCTTAATGACACCATATATCTATTAGGTTGTTCACACTTTGAATAGGGAATTGGCAAAATATGGCTAATTTAAAAAAAAAAAAAAAAAAAAATCAATTGGAAGCTTTAAGCTCAAGTGAGAATTAGTTGTAGATATATGTAATAATGTTTAGTTCATACTTTCACTGTATATTACTGTGTTTTCTAAAAGTTAATCTTCCCTTGCTAAAAATATTTTTTGATTGATTGATTGATTAATGGATAGAGTCTGAAAATGTTATCTAACAACAAGCCACAATCAACCCTGCCACAATCAACCCTGCCCCCAACAATCTGTTACTTATTAGGACCTGCTGTACGTTGTCTTATGTACAAAGGCAGCATGGCATTTTCCAAAACACATCATTAAAAGACTAATGACTTAAGAAAAGTTTTAAGATACCAAAGCAGTCATCAGAAGCCATAAATTGAAGAAGAACAGACAATACAATGGCCAAAAGAAAAAGTACAAAAGGATAAACAACGATCAACAAACATTACACATAAAACTAAAGATCAAGTAACACGAACCCCACTAAAATCCAGGTGTGAACTTAGGTGCTCCGGAAGGGTGAAATCTTCTTATTCCACCTGTGGCACCCGTTGTGTTTCTCTTGTTACATACACAGTGATAAATCATGATTATGACACACGGAACATACCCATGGTCATTTGTGACACAGATACTCCGGAATGTAACGGTTAACCAAGTTATGGTGGGGACTGTGAAACTTTCCAAGTGATGAATTCAACTTAACTGCTATTTTTATGTTTGTTAAAATCAGAAAATATGGTCCAAAGTACAAATGAAATATATACATGTTATTAACAATTTAAGACTGAATTTCATTTTCTGAAATGAAAATATTTATTTATCATCTGTTTTTCAATTAAATTAACATGTTTTCTACAATAAATCAAATGTTTTTTTTTGTCAAAAGAAGTCAGTGGTACCATACAATTGTATATCTTCTATGTTTTGAAAATTAACTCAACTCCTGTGGGAAAATTTTCTCTTTATGTTTCTCATCCTAAGACATAATTTTTGCAATATGTGTCTAATTAATATAACACAGCCAGCCTCCAAGTTTGATGGATTGATGACACATGTTAACAGACAAAGTAGGGGTGTTGAAAATAATTCTGATACATCCCACTGTTATACACCTTTTGATTGGAGATATCTGCAAGTTGGGGCCACCCACTGAGCTGTCAATCAACACTCATCCTGGTACATCAAAGAAAACAATTGTTTACATTGTTGTTTACCATTCCTTTGAACACAGCAGATTAACACTTATGGTGAGAATGCTCAAGGTTTGTTTACTCTCAGTCTTTTTTATATAATTAAGATAATGATACCACCATTGACACATAAACAGAGTACTGTTCACTGTCCCTCTTTGACGCATAATAGAAATAGTGTCGACTGTTCCTCATTGACACAAAGTTTTTTTCACTGTCCATCATTGACACATAAACAAAATGACACATATTCAAAATATTGTCTACTGTTCCCCATTGGCACATAAGCAAACCATTGTCCAATGTACCTCATTCATACATATTCAAGATATATTTCACTGTCCATCATTGATACATTCAAAATATTGTCTTTTGTTCCTCATTGACAAATAAACAAAATATTGTCTTCTGTCCTTCATTGACACATATTCAAAATATATTTTACTGTTCCTCACTGACACATAACAAAATATTGTCCACTGTCCGTCATTGGCATATATATATTGTCTACTGTCCATTGACATAAGCATAATATTGTCCACTGCCCTTATTGACATGTAAAATATTTTCTACTGTACTTCATTGACACAAACTAAACATAGTCCACTGTTCATCATTGACACAAAAACAGAATATTGTTCAGTGTATCTCATTGACACATTAACAAAGTATGGTTTACTGTCCCTTATTTTTACATGAACAAAGTATAGTTCACTGTCCCTTATTGACACATGAACAAAGTATGGTTCACTGTCCCTTATTGACACATGAACAAAGTATGGTTCACTGTCCCTTATTGACACATGAACAAAGTATGGTTCACTGTCCCTTATTGACACATGAACAAAGTATGGTTCACTGTCCCTTTTTGAAACATGAGCAAAGTATGGTTCACTGTAAAATTGAAATATGAACAAAGTATGGTTCACTGTCCCTTATTGTCACATGAACAAAGTATGGTTCACTGTCCCTTATTGCCACATGAACAAAGTATGATTCAATGTACCTCTACTGTCTGTTGCATAATGGTCTATGTCAGGACAGATTCTTACAGTTACATTGTGTTGTGTGTCAGGACAGATTCTTACAGTTACATTGTGTTGTGTGTCAGGACAGATTCTTACAGTTACATTGTATTGTGTGTCAGGACAGATTCTTACAGTTACATTGTGTTGTGTGTCAGGACAGATTCTTACAGTTACATTGTGTTGTGTGTCAGGACAGATTCTTACAGTTACATTGTGTTGTGTCAGGACAGATTCTTACAGTTACATTGTGTTGTGTGTCAGGACAGATTCTTACAGTTACATTGTGTTGTGTGTCAGGACAGATTCTTACAGTTACATTATGTTGTGTGTCAGGACACTTACATAGTGGACTGTGTCATGACAATTATGTCAGTTACATAGTGGACTGTGTCATGACAATTATGTCAGTTACATAGTGGACTGTGTCATGACAATTATGTCAGTTACACAGTGGATTATGTCATGACAATTATGTCAGTTACATAGTGGACTGTGTCATGATGATTATGTCAGTTACATAGTGGACTGTGTCATGACGATTATGTCAGTTACATAGTGGACTGTGTCATGACAATTATGTCAGTTACATAGTGGACTGTGTCATGACAATTATGTCGCTTACATAGTGGACTGTTTCATGACGATTATGTCAGTTACATATGGGACTTTGTCATGACAGGTTCTGTCAGTTGTATGTGGTCTGTGTCGGGACATTTGCAAATCCCTGACTAAACCTTTTGTAATATTTTAAATGGTGTTTTACTTCCTCATTTTGCACACTGTTTAATATAGTAATGTATGTAATAGAGATTTGATCTAAATCTGTCTTCATACTTCATAAGTTATGACATTTAATCCCAAAAGTAATAAAGAAATGACAGATGCAAAATATTAGAAAATGTATAGTAATATGTATTAAGAAATCCCTCACCGTCTTCTCAAAGTGTATTCATTAAATCTTAACTGTTTTGTTCTAAAAATATATTCTGAAAATTTCCTAAAAACGTTTTTATATTTATCAGAAGTAATCAAATACATCCTGGAAGACAGGATTTGTCTGAAATGTTATATCTTTAAAAGTATGACAATTCATTTGACAAATATTTGAAGAATGTCATGTTCCTCTTTGTATTTCAAACAGCTGTTAGTAGCTCCTATGATCAGTACGTTGTTGGTAGTGGTCGTTGTTGGTAGTGGTCGGTGGTGTTCCGTGAGTTAATAGATCCATCCCAGTCTTAACTGTTTTACTACATGATTTATTGTTTACTAACTGTTTTACTACATGATTTATTGTTTACAAATTTGTTCTTAAAATAGTTGAAATAATGATTACTTGATGTTAAACAACAATCAATCTACAAGTTGAAAAGGGATCAAAAGACTGGGGTTAAAATAGCTGTTAACAAAATGATGAAAACCTACTAACATTTTTATTTAAAATAAACCTAAACGTAGGTATGACCTAAACATCTACATTTTACTGGATTGAACCAGTTATTGAAGCGATTTGTCCCGGACTTTTACTTTGAAATTGTATGCTTGTTTTGTAAATTTAGTTGGTTTGGACAAATTACTGGCAGAGGTCGCCGTTATTAGTTTGAATCAGAAATCACAAATGTAATATTCGTCAGTCAACAGAACAATGCTTCTATTGACTCGATAAGTCTCAAACTCACTTCCATGTGCCAATGGGACCCGGGTGGCTCAATGAGTTAGGTCGTTGGATCTAACAACTCATACAAGCCTATCACCATTACGGCGTGGGTTTGCGCACGGCTTTGTAAATTATAAAAAGGGTGTACTCGACTCGCAGACGCAAGTGATAAAGTTTACCAGTTGCTTGCCCATGGTCGGTGGTTCTCCGGCTTCCTCCACCACTAGTCGCCATGATATAGCTAAAATATTGTTGAAAGTGGCGTTCAAAAAACAAAAATATAAATCAAATCATGCGCCAGTTGATGAATAGCAGTAAAAGCAATGTAACTTGACTTTTGGTTTTTTGTTTAAGTTAGTTTCAGATGGATTTTATTCAAATCCTATTTTTAATAAATTGACTTGAGCTGAGTTTGTCTTCTTCAAACACCTTTTCTACGTGATGTACTACACGTTATGTATTACATTTGTTACGGCAGTCTATTGATTTAATTAATCCTCTTTTCAAGTTGGTGTACACTGCAGATTGATCTAACAAACATTGTGGTTGTTTCGTTTGATTTCGTGTTGTTTCTGGCACATCGATGACTGTGTTAGTAAGATTCATGTGCTGACATAATAATTAAACGTAAGGCGTTTATCAATGAATATTATATAGATTTAATTAATTCCGGTTTTATGTTTTTGACTTTTGTCACTAACTGAATCACCCCTTTACTAGAAACAATATTCTGGCGTGGGTATTAATATTGCTATCTGAACACATAGAACTATTTTGTTACCTTTGACCAGTATAAGACAGGGTTCCTCGGTACACGGGCTCTAGTAAATAAGTACATAGTAACTAAAGTAAGTTGTATGAAATTAGATATTGTTGAAATTGTACAAAAATATAATACACTTTTCATGCTACTTAATACAAATTCTAGCGTGTGTTTTTTTTATTCTGCATGGTGCAAGATACTTATGGGAAGCAAACTTCTTCTACTGAAGACTGTTTCGCCGTTTTTAATTAAATATCAACACTTGCAACATATCACTTTACATGCTACTTTAAATTTCAATGAACCTTGAACACTTCTGACATTCTATATTTTGTAAAAACACGTGTATATTTTTTCCTTGCCAGTTCTTTTGTAACCACAAGTTGATATTTTCGGTACTGGCCAATAGATAGAAATATAACAATGATTACATATTGTTGAACAATAATCTGAAATCAGTAGTCTCACTACAGCAATGTTTGTTTTTGTTTTGTTTTTTGTTTGTTTGTTTGCAATCAATGCACCCACAGTGCAGCATTGAGAATTTGTTTGTGTACTAGTATTCAATACCACAATATATGATCAAGTTTGTCATTCACTTGTGGCATGTCTGTAGTTTTCTTTAAGTTCCTGTTTCCTCAACAAATAAAACTAATCTCCATGACATAATTGAAACAATAAACAATAGTGTTAAAGGCTCAATAACTAACATGTGTTAAAGGCTCAATAACTAACATGTGTTAAAGGCTCAATAACTAACATGTGTTAAAGGCTCAATAACTAACATGTGTTAAAGGCTCAATAACTAACATGTGTTAAAGGCTCAATAACTAACATGTGCTAAAGGCTCAATAACTAACATGCTTTATCTTAAATAGTTAATGTAAAAAGTTGACCAATAGCAAGAAAGTATGACACATTTTTCAGGTATTCTCCATTCTTATTATGAAGTAATTCTTTAAAACACATACGGTGTGTTGTAATCAGGGTTAATGTATCTGTTAAATCAGCAAATAGATTCTAGCAACTAAAGGTCTAATTATTCATTATGTTGGAAACTATATTATTGAGGAGGTTAATTTTCGTGAATAAAATATTAGATTGGAATCATATGAATAACATATTTGTAGGACAAATTATATTCGTTAATTGAAAAGAAGGAAGTGCACAAATGTGTATAATCTGATATCATGACACCTCCATTAAAAAGTAATAGTATTTGAGTATAATGAGTAGGACACAAAGTGAGGAATTCTAGGAGGTAACTTAATGAACGTCTTTTTACAATGACGTGTTTTTAAGTAGAATAAACAATGTTATTTACTGTGTAAATGTGACAGTTCTTGTACATTAAACCTGATTCCTGTGTATTTGATGGATGGGGCTGCTGATTTGACATTGTTTTTGTTACTTTTTTATTTTTGCTATTTTCACTTTCCATTACACACCTCTCCCTATGACTCCATGGTAATACAGATAAGATCTACTGATAGAATCCAAATCTTAAGTATTCAACGTGATTTATTATGAGAAAACATTTTACTTGGGTTTTTAATTTCATTGGCTGTGGAGTTTTTTCTATTAATTCGTGTTCGGCTGCCATCCGTCGCCGATCCTCGTAAACTTTCCAAATCACGGAGAACTATTCTAGTGTCAAAAACATGTCGAGTACACCGCGCCCATTCTTCAGTGACGAGGTGATAGTGTTTACATCACTGGACCAGTACGACCCATTCGAAATGTTTTATATTTAGCTGAGATTTGTGTTTTAGCCAAGTGTATTTATAAATGTACTTTAGACATTGATTTGGGGTGGATTTTCAGATAACAGGATGTCATGAAAACGTCGTCCCAGAATTCCCTGCACTTTTGTTTGATTTGATTTTTTGTAAAGTTGTGAATTTGACGGTCGTGTAGGTGTCTTAGAGATTTCTTTTTCATGCTCTAATGACAAATTTGTGAGGAATCTGTCCATGTAATTATAAAACGTGTGTCACTCTGTTATTTATATTTCTTTCATTACATATTTGTTTATCATCTACTTCAAATGAGCCATGAAAAATGTTCTGCTTGATTGGGAATTTTAATAAGGCAAAATAGTGAAGATCCCTGGTCATTCTATTACGGAAGCCTTTTTCTCAATTAAGACAGCAGGAGGGATAGAATTGTAAGATAATGTCTTTGTTAAATAAACAACCAGAGTACATTGATGGATCATCATAACATAAACAAACACTTTAAAACTCTATATTTATGACAGTTTGGCATTTTTATGATGAAGAAATTTTTTTCTATTATATTTTGTGCACTACATACTTAACCAACTATCCATTAATTTTGGAAAATTCTTCTCTCTTTATAGCCTAATAGTTGTATAATTTGAACTTTATAGTGTAAATTACTTCAAAAATAAACTACATTTTTGTTTTAAAAATAAGTTAAACATAATATCGACTGTATAAAGAAGGTGTTAATAGAGACCTCATGTAAAAAAAAAGAATCTAAGAAACACGACTATTTATGTTAAATTAGTGAACATATGAAAGAAGATATATTTCAGACTTCTCTATTGAATACAGTTTTACTCTCAAAGGGATTGACGACAAATAAACACACAACACAAATCATGCACAGAAAATGATCAGTCAGTAGAGTGGCCAATGTTGTGGATTCATGCTTTACTAAAATTAGAATTAGGGGCCATAATCTTGAAATAGAGAAAGGACGATATTGCAAAATACCTAGAATACTCGGACTTTGTAAAACCTGTAATAAAATTGAGGATGAAGAGCACTTTATATTGGAATGTACTATAAACAGTAAATTGAGATCTGATCTATTTGAAATTCTTGCAAATGAAAACCCAAATTTTATGCAATTTTCCAGTGAGCAAAAACTAATTTATCTTCTTAATCCTACAACTACAGCTCGTGTCAAAATTATAGGCTTCTACATAATAAAGTCATTAGAACTGAGGACAGAAGTCTCTTAATTTGTTCATGAAAATTGGGATATCTTGTTTACATTGTTTTTTTTTTGTTTTTTTTTCTGGTCACAAACATGTATGGATGTTTATTTGACAATAAAATTATTATTATTATTATTATTATCACAAGCCTAACACCACTGCCGTTGACTTGCCCCAATACCACCTAGAATTTACAGTGAAGGCCGCTAGAGGACGACAAGATAGGTGATTTCAATTTTTCCATTGTGAACTTCCCATTTGTAGCAACACCTGTATATGGAGTAAATATCTCTCAGTTAACACGATTTTTTCAGAGCTTGTGGTACCTATCAGGAATACCTTGATAGACGGTTGCTGCAAACGAGGAGTTGATAGATGGTTGTTGTGGACTCTGCAGAACCAGGGGTTCCTAGTGGTCATATTGAAGTCATTATTTTGAAAGTTTTATGGTCGCCATCATGACTTGATCAACCATTACGAAATGTCTGTTTCACAGAGGAACATTAATATGTTCCATTTTTTAATTGGTTTCCACAATTTCGTTTTTGGCTTAGCCATGCAGTTTAAAAGTATAAATGTTGGGTTGCTAGCCAGAGTACACACTAAAATAAACCCCACAGACATGCCACAATTTAATGAAAACTTATTGTCGTATCGAGTACACTATTAAATTGACAATTTTAGTGACCATAGACAACGATTCCGACCACGAAGTTCCCATTAATGATAATTAACCACACTTACATTACCATTTTACTGACCGTAGACACCATTAATCACATACCATTTTACTGACCGTAGACACCATTAATCACATACCATTTTACTGACCGTAGACACCATTAATCACATACCATTAACCCAATGACTTTGTTTAAGTTTCTATTTTGAATAATCTAAAATCGTGTGTCTACAATTTTTGTTCACACTTCCTTCCTAAAATGAATAATCGAGTGAACTACCGTATCTCCGGTCATTTGCCCCTTCACATATGTCCTATGTTATATGACAATATAAAGTGTGCTGATTTTCATCGTTATTGTATGGCCAAACTAAACATCTTTATGTCGCAGTGTTCACCGTTTAATGCCAGAAGTCCAAAACGTTTGTCTCTTAGCAGGTGGTGTATCTTTGGCTTGGAATTTTTACCTGGTGCCCTTTCTTTTGAAATTGTGGAAAATTATTATGAACAAATTATTCTATTGAGTTATATCCCTTGTACTGGTTATTGTTGAAAGATTTGTTTAATTGTCACCATTTCTAGTATAGAATGAAGCAGACATGTTCTATATATCACAAATTGTGAATTGTGGCGTTTTCTATGTAGAGCGGAGGTTAAACTACTGGTGTAAATGGTGTTATCTTCGACGTCCGCGTTAAACCGTGTTGGAATGGTGTGGAGGTGTCTTCTGCAGTCTAATCAGAAGTAGATGTTTGTTGTGGCTTTTTATTATTATTATTATATTTGCTTCTTTTCTTTTCTTTTATTGCAATACACTATCATACGACAACCTTTATAGTTTCATGTCAAGGTTCATATTTTCAACCGACCTATCAGTGATAACCCTACTAAATCTTTAGATATTAAAAACGAGTACACACCAAGAGTTGTTCGTTTTAATTGGTCAATATGTTTAACTGTCCCGTATATGATTGGGTGGTCAGAGATAAGGTTACGGATGACATGAGTCAAAACAGAATGTTGTCAGACGTTACTGAAGAAATAAATGAAAAAGGTACAACAAGCATTTACTTTTGAATGGGTTGTGTGTTTCTTTTACCCAATAATTTGACAAAGTTAATTATGACTTGTACGACATTGCAGGATAAACACAATCTACTACATTGTCCACAAATTTAAATTTGATTTGTACTTTCTTCGGAACGAGAATGTATTTTATATTTATGGATCATGTAAATATACTCTTTATTTATATCCCAATAAATATCGTTGATGTAAACGATATATGGGGTATTAAAATAGATCAGTCAAATTACACATTGAAGATGGGGATTGATAGAAATACTTAATACCGATGTGTCTACTGGTATATCATATAACTGCTAATAAGAAACAATATGATTACGTTTCTATCAATTATTATATTATCTACTTAATCTAGTTAATATTTACTAAAGGGGAGGCTGTCGGATATAGTTATCAGATGTAACAGAAATGACTACATCTATTTTGGTGGATTGATTGATTGTTGTTTAACGAACGTCCAGTGGCAAATATTTCATACATATACAGTGCGAGAACCAGTTTGACAATATTTTAAAACTATATAGAAAGGATGGAGGACAACGACTTTTCACTACTGCTAGAAAAGTATTGAGAGTCCGCATGAATGCATATTTTGTGGCTTAGATAATGCTGAAGAAAATTTCTCTTTAATACATTGTTTCATAGAATCTCTAAAGTCAGTCTTTTCGAGAAAGATGACCAACCGAGAGCGTTCTTTCTATGATATCTCCGATTGCAATTGCAATCGGGTTTCTTATATTTTTGTTTTACTTGTATTATTTTTGATTTTATTCTTTTATGTATTCCTTTACACGTTTTTTGTTTTTGTTTTGTGTGTGCGTGTGTGCTATGAAAAATATGATTATTATTATATATTGATGTGAGTATTGTGCTGATGTTTTATTGCAGTATTCATATTTTTCAACATATATATATAATTTATGGTCCATGTATTGCATTCAGCCCTTTATAGATACAATTGTGTATAATAATGATAATTTTTAAAGGACAGTTCTTTTGGGAATTAAATATTTGTTAGACCTCACATTGGAATTTCCTAATTAGCAACGGTGTGTTGTTTCTTCATTATCTGTTATCTTTAATGAAAGAAAGTAAACTATAGTGGGCTCCCTAGGGAGCTAGATAATGAATCCCAATGTAACAGGTTCTATCACTGTTAAATCTACCATGTAAACAGATCTACAAATTGATTTTCCTCTACATAAAAATGATATTAGGGTTTTGTTTAAAGAATTCTTTGAGTTGGTACTGTAATTGTAATTACCGACCTTATGTAGCTCGGCAGGGGAGATAATCACTGTTCCCTGTGTTATACATACTTTATTGAGGATCAGAGAGGATAATTAGGGGTTAATTTTATGCTCCCTGCAGTTTACACACTTCATGAAATATTTACTTAATTAGAAAGTTTTCTGTAGCGATTGATGTACATTACAACAGCAGTTTTATGAGCATTTTTATTATTATTACAAAGTTACACTTTATTGAAGTCTGGGGATCTCTATTTGATTACTCTGATTAATTAATAGAAGCATTATTTTAGACAGCTGCCGAGACAATGGGGCATTGTTTTAGTTTGTAAATAAGTGTAATACTAGTAGTTGGGGAATATATTGTCCAGGAATGAAAAAGGAACTTGTGCACATTTTTCTCTCTCTACAGTCCTATCTGATATTAACCATATTGGTGGTCAAATAGTTTGCATATCGATGCCTCGAGCCAAACCAAAGACTATAAAATTGGTAGTTGATGCTTCTCCACTAAGCACGCAGTATTGAGGAGTAAAAGCAAAGACTGGATGGCTCGGCATCAGGTTAATGAGTCCGAGTGGATCGACATGTCTACCCGTGGACTCTTGTTTCAGTGAGCTAGCACTAAAAAAATTAATAAGCGTGTTGGTCTAGTACAAATCGGACATCATCGTCATCTTATAGAAATGTAAATTGTTCTCGCCATGGTATAGCTGAAAATGTGAATAACAATTACTTTACTGCTCCCTAATGAATGTGTTGTCATTCTCCTGTTATCAAGATTTAACTCGAGTGAATTTTCAACTTAAAGTAAACTCATTGAATTTGACGTTTTATTTTTAATAAAGAATTCCCCATTTTGTCGAGGTAGTTGATGCTTAATTTACAATGTTGGTTAATGTAGATTTAATACTTTCTCGACATTTCAATGAGCTAAGCATGTTGGATTTTAATTCAAACTGTTCAGAGAATACTGTAATTTCAACATCATCACATTAATCGTAATTTAAATGGCGTAATCAAAATGATATAACCATTGGTCAACTTGACCACATCACTCACACTCCCGGGTAAGTACAGTAAATACTATATAATTTAATTACCAACACCACTATTACACAGACATACAATCAGGCCAGTACTCTCCTCATATTATACATATAGAGTATAGTATTGACAAGGGAGATAATTAAACGACCAGATGTCCACACCACCTGTCTACAACATGACAAACAAGTCTGTGTATTGATTCTAACTAGGTTAATTGGTTGGAAGTTAATGTTGCTTCACAGTTCAAAGTTGTAAACAACCAATTAATTCCCCTTTCCCAGAAAAATAAAGTCGAGATTCATCTGAATATTACTTGTGTTGCATAAATAATCACGGCCTGTTATTCAATATTTTTCTGTTGCCATTTGTACGATGATATATGTAATGTTTACCTACCATAAACATGTTAAATTGGTTCTATGTAAAGCTTTAGTGCTATAAGGTTAAATCTCAGTTTTGATAAACGTCATAACAGTTAACTAAAAACAAACGGAATCAACACCTTGATAGTAGGAGAATGGTGTTTAACGCCTGTCGCCACTTTCAACAATATTTCAGTTATATCATGACGGTCAGTTTTATTGGTGGAGGAAATCAGAGTGCCCGGGGAAAACCACCGACCTGCCGCAAGTGACGGACAAACTTTATCACATAATGTTGTATCGAGTACACCTCGCTTGAGCGGGATTCGATCTCACAATGTTAGTGGTGATAGGCACTGATTTCACAGGTAGTTGGAAAGCCAAATACACGATTACATAGGTAGTTATAAATCCAAATGGTTGTTGGTGTTTATCGTCACTTTTAGCAATATTTCAGTTATATCGAGACTATCTGATTTAATAGAATTAAAATATTGTCAGTTACGGGTATATAGAATTGACTGTTGAACCCACCCCATGTATGAGTAGGTGTCTGGATCCATAAACACATGAGGTGGGTCTAGAAGCGAACAGACGCCCGTGGTGGTGGACTTATAGTTACTAGTCAATGAACTTAACCACCCTGTCACCCGGGGCCTTACAATGCACTGAGGTAAAAACGTCGATTCATTCGGGGTCGGCTTCAAAACAAGCATGTTTTCCTAAATATCAATATTAAAAACAATGGCGGTTGAAATGAGTTGTACACATGGCAAACACAATCTTTTTCAAATGTTTTTGGTTTATCCTTTTCAAAATGAGTTTAACCGAAGCGGACAGAAAATACTGAAAAATTGGAAGGAATAAATGCAGACATATTTAAATTTAGTAATGTTTAAAATAATATTTTGCTCACAAAAAAAACTAAACTATTTGTGCCAATGATGGTCCATATTTCGACAACCCCATTTCTCGAGGATCGACGAGTTTCTAAATCTTTTATCTACAGCGTAGTTTTCTGAGTTCAGTAAACATAAAAATATTCTTTTTTATTTTATTTTGTTTTCATTTTTTGTGTATATGTCAAAACATTCTTCTTTACAACAATTAATTTGAAGTATGAAAAAACTGGTCATCAATCTATGACAGAATTTTGTATTTCAAGCACTTTATCAGTATCTGTCATGGGAGAAAATTACGACATAACTATCCCAAGTAAACAAATATCAGGGAACTTTTGAGCTTTTTTTTTTTTTTTTTTCTGGTGCAAAAATGACAAAACATTAATTTAATTTGACATTTCAGAAATTTCATTTTGTTTTATGTTTGTCGTCATATATCCTATTTATATAAGTCATAAATCTCTTTTTACTTCTTGAAATCAACAAAAAAAAATTGAAAGTTTTGAAATATTGATAAGGGTTTGGGTTATGGTGTTAAACGTCACTTTCAACAATATTCCAGTTATATCGTTGCGGTCAGTTTTTTAAAAGACAGTTCACTGTGGGCGCCAAAAAAGTTCAATTAAGATGAAAAGGAGTTTTCAAATATTAATACTTGCATTTGTGCAATTCAACATACAATGTATATATAGTGCGCGAGAGTGATTGTTGTTTAACGCCAAGTGAGCACTTTCCCCGCTAAATTATGACGAGAACCGGGTTGCGTTCAATATCGTAGCAGCTAGCCTAGCTGCTAGGTAAAATAGCCATGACGTTATTGAACGTTGAACCTTAATAAATTATCATCCGTATTAAAAGCGTTGCCACTTCCTGCAATGCCACTATTTTTGCCTTACGAAATTAAATTTAGTTTTTGCCACCATCTTGGATTCAAAAGCTAGCATAATTTTTTTAAGCTAGCTAGAGCTACGTAGCGGCTAGGCTAGCTTTCCGTTCAATAGGATTTATCTACGTAGCTTAACCTAGCAGCTACGATGTTGAACGCACCCCCGGTTACATTCGATGAGATGATGATCCGCTTTGTAGAAATGAACAATGATGTTCCAGGAAACCAATCTTTATTTATCAATCATTTCGATACCACAAACTAAGTTCAGTGTCGTACAAAATTTATCAAAATTACATAACTCAAACATGTTTTGTATGATTTTTTCTTCCATGAAAAGGAACACCTGTATTTGATTTTTTTGTTTGTTTATTAAATTGGTGTATCTTCTTGACCCTTATGGGTGTATTATGCAAATAAAGATAATTATAATTAGTAATCGTGTCTGCTATAATTAATGATCATTTTTGTTATGTACACTTTCATAAAAAAAAAGTACAGAACTTTGTTATTGAACAGAATACTGAACACACTGAATATTAAGATTTCATTAAGTATATAATCCATGCAATGTTTTTATTATATATGCTATTGTTATTGTTGTTGTTTCAGGCCTAGCAACATATTTATAGAAAATATGAAAATGGTTTATTGGAACGGACATATTTATTGCCAAAAGCAAAAAGGGGGGTACATATACTGTTATCAACGACCACTCATCAAATTGTTACTAAAAGGGGCTTGTTATTCTCTTAATATGAGACTCGTAACATGCTACTGGACCAGGGCTATAAAAAGAGTCGCCTTATTCGATCTCTTAAAAAGTTTATATTCCGATACCAAGATCTTGTTGAAATATATTCTGTCTCTGCAGAGACAATGGTGAACGATGGATTTTCATAAAGTGAAAATGTATAAAGATAAGGAAGTCAACAAAAATGTCAATGTGTGACGTAAAAGTGTTTTTGACATTTACTTTCGTAGTTAAAATACTTCAGGTGACTCGTGGTTGTTGATGGAGATGGTTCACGATAGATGTTCTACCCTCCTCACTGAATTTAGTACTGCGTTGACTACTATTTTACCTATTTTGTTCCAATATTGTTATAAATACTGTTATAGTGACAGCCGGAACCTTTGAACCGTAATGAAAGCGGGAGGTTTGGCGCCTTAAAATCTGATTCAACCCACCATTTCTATGGAAATGCCTGTACCAAGTCAGGGTCATTACGGTTTTCACAATTTTCCGGTTGTTGACTGATTTTGTCTGTTTATATACTTATGAGTTTTGACTTTCCCTTTGGAAGATTGTTGGGTAATTTTGTTATTACCTTTATTTACACCTTGTCCTTTGTGCCAGTTCTGTATATTGTTCATCCTGTACAGGTAGTGGACGTTTCTTTTGTAAGAGTTGTTCCCCATAGCGTAAAGCAATATCCTATTTCTGTATCCCCGGTTTTCTTTGGATATAAATATTGTTATGTAATGTCATTTCTTGAAAATAAAGTACATTTTGATGACGCATACATTCTTGTAGTTTGATAGTACTTTACAAGGGCGAATTAACACCGCATTTCATACCTGTTTTGCTTCTTTTCCCCAGAGTAACACCGAACACTTCATAGACATTATTTGATGGTGACATTCTAAAACTCTTCCTCATTTTTCGTGCCATATTTAATGGTGTTTGTTTCTATTAGTAAAACATTTGATAATTATACCCATTTCATTTGTACGGACACTACATTTATTGTCTGTGAGATCTCTCATTGTTATTACTAAGTAAACATTGTTACGTTGTTAATATGTATATTGTGCATCTGTTGTAATACCTCAGAACACTATCCACGCTCTGTTGAAATCCACTTCATAGCTTTTTCCACGCTTCAATGCAACCTTTGGTAATGGAAGCACTTTAATGTCCATAAATCAGAATTTAGTATGGCAACATAGCTATTACTTTTAAATTTTCCACATTTTGGGTGGTACTCTTATTCTACAAATATTAACAAGCTATTTTCATTGTGATACAGTGTTTCATTCTAACAAGCAAAAAAATAAAAACGTAAATAAACAAAAAAGATTGAGCAATCAGCGAAATACGGAGGGTGTAATATAGAGAAATAAAAACAAACATTAAACCGAAATAAAGAAATACCTATTTATGCCACTTAAATGAAGCGTTTTTCTCTGGCCGCAAAAAATATAGTTAAACTGTAAGGAAACGACGAGGCTATGTTTTTTTTCTTTGAAAAAAAATTCTTGTCTCCATATATAGAAAAAAAATTGACCTGAAAATGCAAAAATATAACCACAGTTTACAACGAGAAATTGTGGTAAAAATTTGAGATAAAAGTGTGATCTTTCATTTCTGCTCAATAACTTAGCCCCTTCCCCCCTTTCTGCAATAAAAATGAATACCCCTAACACACATTTACATTACCACTCACTGTCCTGTCTTGGTACAGGCACTTCAATAAAAAGTGGCAGGGTTAAACTAGTTTTAAGGGTTCGAGCCTCCCCTCTTAGTGATATGAGGCTCGCAAATCATTAGAAATTTATAGGGTTACAGTTATGGTGTTTAATAATTCATGTTCCCCTTTATAGGGTTACAGTTATGGTGTTTAATAATTCATGTTCCCCTTTATAGGGTTACAGTTATGGTGTTTAATAATTCATGTTCCCCTTTATAGGGTTACAGTTATGGTGTTTAATAATTCATGTTCCCCTTTAGCTAGTCATTTGACCATGTCCCGTAGTTGGTCGCTGGTCTCGATAAGCTTGAAATTTTTTCTCCCGTGTAAACGGCTTTTGAAAACTTGATTCCTGGAACATAAAGCTTTTGAAGATTTTTTTTTTTTTGAACTGATTGAACTGAACTTTCTCGGATATATTTGGTTGTCTATCACTCTTAAAGTACTTCTGGAAAACTCATTACTCTGAGGATGTTGGTGGTCAAGCTGACCAAGACCTTGACCTCTATTTTGTTATTAGTGTTGATTGACCATTCAATTCCGTCAAAGTAATATACAGTTGTAGAATTGGGTTGGAACAGATCTCAATGAGCCATAAGCTGTTTTGTTATTTAGATAAATTGATTTTCGTTAGTTCTCAGGAAATCCTGCAGCGAAAGCAAAGCCAATTTCACAGGGTTTGTTTTATGGTCATGTTTATTTAGGGTTATCTCCCTTAGCTTTGCTGCTGTAGTATAATATGAAACCAGGTTTAAAATCATTAAGTCAAATCGGTTTTATAAAATTTTATTTAGGCATAATTGGGGAACAGCCAATGTTCTTATTATTTTTGTTTGATATACTGCCACAAATTTGCGGTCGTATATCGTTGTTGTTGGTGTCCGTCTATAGTATAGGTCACTATAGTTTCCGTGCGATAACTTTAGTTGTAGTAGACCGATCCTTCTGAATATTTAATACAAAGTTCCTTGGAACAGAATAAAGATTGGTATTGATCTGGGATACCCGTTCCCAAACAAGAAACACACAAATGGATGTTTCTATTTTATGGGGTTTTTTTCTAAACTGTCCCTAAATAACCTCTTGTTGGTTGAACTATGAACAAATCTGCCCAGACACCACTTGACCATTCGAACTGAAACTTTATTTATAGTTGGTCCGATGAATATTTTTTTTCTGTCAGATATCCAATGTCAGCTACCAGGTATCATGGTTTCTGTAGGATAGTTTAGTTTTGAAATATTTGGGGTTTTTTTTTTTTAGTATAACAAAATTGGGATCAGACTCGGAGACAAGTTTTTCCAACAAAAGAAGTCTGTTCCAGAATACAATATTTTAGAATATATCTGAACATGCAGCAAAGAATCATGTTCTCTAATGCATGTTATTTCAAAGGTATAAAGGTATATTAAATAATACAACAAAATTGCTTTGCAACCCAATCTACTTAGTATTAAAAACAATTTTTATTTTCATAACCCAAAGTAAAGTCTTTTTTTATTTGTTTCAAATTTTGCACAAGATGTGTAAATAATGTTTAAAATGTTGTTATTTTAATTAATGGAATGTAAAATGAAACATATTTATGCCATATTGATTCAGTAGTAATCATTACATGTTAATTACTGACATATCAAAACTCCAATCTTTTATGGCTGACAACCCATGAAACTTGCTGCTTTTTTTCAAGGATATAAGTGTCCAGGGATGATTAAGACAACATGGAAACACTTCTGGTTTGTAATATACGTATTATTGACATGCTATTCATGCTGAAATATACACTTTGACACTCATCGGCTGATTACCTGTTTAAAACACAAGATTAACCATGTCCAGATGTTTTACTGCAAACTAACCTGTAGAATTGCACAGAAATCAACGGGAGATCACAGGTGCCCTGTCTGTCTCGAGGATTAATGTCTCCGCGCCATAGTACATGAATCAAGTGCGAAAAATGTAATGATAATGTCTCCCGCTGAAATATAATTTCTTTTTTTCTAAAATATGTTCCTTAATTATAATTTAGGGAGGACCAGATCTTGATATTGTCTTTGAGTAATGATACAGTCATCAAAAGTTTATTTTAAGGAGATTTTATGCAAGTTTTGACGGAACTAGTTAACATTACGTCATCAGAGGAAAGAGAGAAAAAAGCAGCGAGTTATCTTTTGTTTTCTGAGTAGTGTTTTGTAGATCGTTGAGTGTCTTTTTTTCTTTTAGCTATTGTATGTTTCGTCCTTTGATTGCCCCTTTGATCTCTTCAAACTTTCCTTCATCTCAACTTTTGCCGTCAATGTGAATCTATCGTATGTTGTCCGTCGTTGGGTTGATTTAAATCTTATCGAACACCAAGTCTGGATTGAATGATCCGTGTGTTTGTATAAACCAGTTCTGTCCTTATTCGGTTAGTTCCTGTGTAAATATGTAATGTAAAATGTAAATACAGAGTCGGTTTAGCTCGGCCCTTGATATACGTGTAGAACAGCAATCGGAAAACATCGGATGAATCCGCTGTGCTTCTTATTAGACGGAAGAACGGAATCAACCGAGTTGTTTCGAGTGATGGGAAAGAGCATTGTTTGTCCTGTTAACCACAGAAACTTGTTTACAAATATTAACGTCGTGGCAACAATGAAATTCAAAGGGAGATAACAAATGTATAACAAAATGAAATGCAAAAAAAAACAATTCGATTCATGAGCAATACACTATATTTAGTACAAGGAATCACATTTAATTAATTGATTATTATTGTATTTGTATCTTGGAAACTTTCAGATTCCACAATACAGAATGCCTAGCCGTGGACTATACAGTACTGATTTCATCCCCGTTTTGTTTTTCTTTGGTTGAGCTTCATGTTGCTCTTTTTCAGTTTTCTGTGTTCAGTATTTGTGATTTATTTTGTTCTTTTCTTCTTTTTGCCAATGGTTTTTGTCATTTTCTATTAATTTATGGTTCTTATTCATACCGTAGTACCTTCAGACTTTACGTCGAGTCCAGAGATTTAGTTGTTTTGTCCTTGTTAGTAGAAGTTTTATCCCATTAAATTTCGACAGTATTTTTTATGTTATACTGTTTGATAGTTCGTTGAATATAGAGTGCATGGAAATTAACAAATGGCAGTGTGTATACATGTGGTATATAAAAACACGTGTTAATGTGATGTACAATAAACGTCAGATTATCTAATATTCAATACACATTACCTACCAACATCTGCACACCTGATACAGGTAGATCTGACTGAGTTTTAACTAGGAGTGATTTATGATATTGTTATATACACCTTTCAACTTTTTATTAATTTTAAACGATTTATGATTTGTTAATAAATACTTATTTTTTAATTGATTTATTATAGCCTTTTTTGGTCTAGAATGAATAAAATTGACGGGAAAAAAACATTAAATTGATTTAAATGTCAAAATACTGAACATTATATGGAAATATAATGGTAATGTTGATTCATATTTCATTAAAAAATAAAATTCAAATGAAAGTTATTACTGTTTTTAATAGTCAACAGAAACACACAGACAATATTACATTTTTTTCCACATGCACATAAAGCTTTAATGATTTTCTCAAGGACATGTATTATAACCAGACATGAGCAGCAATGTTTACCAATTATACTAGTCATATTTTATAAATATAATAGTATAAGGTAATTTAGTTTTCTGTCAAATAGGTTAGGGGTGGTGTATATATTTACATATATTTTAATAAATTTTCTTACTAGTAATTAGTGTTTATACTGTTATTCCTTGACCTTTACTTATACAAATGTACTTCGTGGTATTTGTATAATGTATAGGTTCCCGACTTATACGATACCTAGTACCGTAGTTGTCAGATTTGTACAATACTAAGTTGTACATGTGTATACTGTAGTTCGCCGACTTATATTATGCGGTCATACGTGTGTATACTATTGTCGGTCATACGTGTGTATACTATTGTCGTACGTCTGTATTCTGACATGTAGTTCCCCAACAACACGTCGTATTATACTGTAGTTCCCCAACAACACGTCGTATTATACTGTAGTTCCCCGACAACACGTCGTATTATACTGTAGTTCCCCGACAACACGTCGTATTATACTGTAGTTCCCCGACAACACGTCGTATTATACTGTAGTTCCCCGACAACACGTCGTATTATACACTGTAGTTACCCGACAACACGTCGTATTATACTGTAGTTCCCCGACAACACCTCGTATTATACTGTAGTTCCCCGACAACACGTCGTATTATACTGCTGTTCCCCGACAACACGTCGTATTATACTGTTGTTCCCCGACTATAATACAATACACCGTACATGTGTATAATATAATTCCCGTCTTACTCTAATGCGCCATACATATGTATGCTGGAGTTCCCCCAACTAATACAAGATGTATTACATATGTATGGTGTAGTTCCCCAACTTATACAAGACGTATTACATATGTATGGTGTAGTTCCCCAACTTATACAAGATGTATTACATATGTATGCTGGAGTTCCCCCAACTTATACAAGATGTATTACATATGTATGGTGTAGTTCCCCAACTTATACAATATGTTGTACATGTGTATAAATGATACGTTGTTTCTTTAGCATAAATTTACTTCCTCTTCACCGATTTAATAATAACATCGCACAAACAGATTCCGTTAATCAAATGTCCTTTTTTAGGGGATTTGTATTGTGTGAACTTTATTGATAGAGACTATTTTTTTCAAAAATGGTTTAAAAATTGTTTATTTGAGTAAGCTATAATCTCGGTAAAATAATCCAAACATGTACCATAGATCCGTCACTTTGTTTTTGAGTTATTTCCATCTCAAAATCAAATGAGCAATTTGAAATTTATCTTTTTACAATGTTACTTTTTATGCACAATAGTATTTTGCATCATTATCATTTTAAGTTTGAAACCCAAAAACTTTGAAGGGAGGGGAGGGGGGGGGGGGGGGGTTGAAAGNGGGGGGTGTTGAAAGTAATGTTCAACACATATTTTAAGAATTAAGTTTGATCATAAGTAAGATAGATATATTGTTGATAAACTTGAGAAGAGAAAAACACATTGGTATATCATATTACAGATTTATTGTTTTATGTAAATGGATGTTTACGTAAACGGACATCAATCAACATGTAAGCAAACCTTAAAATCAGATATATCAAAAATCCTTAATACATGTTTTTTTTTTGTTAAATACATCATAGATGTAACTGTTGTATTTTTATATTGTGATTTTTGGCATGGGACGATGGTTTCTGGTAGTTTCATGTAATAAGATGAGCCGATCACATTTTGTTTTAACATTTAAAGAACCATTTGACTATACCCTTACTGAAAAGCACATTTAGTAAAAAAGGATATGGATCTAAATTAAGACGAGACACTATCCAACATTACACTCAGACACAAATTAAGGTATAGGAACATCACTTTTATTGCTGTTCTACATTTCACAGTCACAGTAGAGAAATCATACCCTAAGATAAGTGTCAACAGCCATCAGCCTACAGTTGAGTGCTACTCTTTAGTTCCGTGGTTAAGCCCTACATCCTGGTATATTTTTCGTCCTGATGTTATTTGGCGTATAGAATTGCATTTCCCAGATATGTGTATATAATTAAGGAGCCTCTGCTGGTGGACTATTAGTCCCCGATGGTATCACCCACCCAGTAGTCAGTGTTTCGACACTGACATGGTTTATTAGATATATTTGTTACTGACATTTGCAGTTCCTATATCATGTAATTATTATTAAAACTAAGGTTCTCCTCCCTCAGGTATAGGTGACCGTAGCAGATTGTGGCTATCATGTTTAGGTCCTTTGATTTACTTGCTCCAAACACTTTTTATAAATAATTTGGTTTTCCAATCTTTCGACTTTGGTGAAGGTTATTCCAATCTTTCGACTTTGAGTGTACCTGGTGAAGGTTATTCCAATCTTTCGACTTTGAGTGTACCTGGTGAAGGTTATTCCAATCTTTCGACTTTGAGTGTACCTGGTGAAGGTTATTCCAATCTTTCGACTTTGAGCGCCACCTGGTGAAGGTTATTCCAATCTTTCGACTTTGAGTGTACCTGGTGAAGGTTATTCCAATCTTTCGACTTTGAGCGCCACCTGGTGAAGGTTATTCCAGAAACGGGTCGTACGCACTAAATTTAATATCTACATTTTTATAAGGAAGTAACACATGTAATAATTGTCACACCTTTGTTTTCAGGGGAAGACAACCAGCAGTGAAGAGGAAGGACAAGATTTACTGATTCAATGGAAAGACTTGCTACATTACTACAAGGGAACAGAACAACATTATCAACTTCAGTTGTCTGTCATTAATGTACTCTACAAGAACACAGACATACTTCTTACAGATTCTAGACATTTCTGGGGTAGGTGTCTCTTGTCAAAATTGAAGTAGTCTATTCTTTTAGGTTCCTTCAAGCTGTAGATGTTTTCGCCATGATCATTATTTTCCTGCTTATTTGTTTGTTTGTATATATGTGTGTGTGTATAAAGGTATATGCATTGTCCAAGTTATATTTGGTCTGGGAACCGTCCACCTTGTAAGGAAATGCACTATCAACTGAGATAAAGATTAATTGTGGTTACAAACTTACTACGGTTCCTATAACCTTATGTAGAAGTGTATAGCCATTTCACTCCCCTATAGGAGCACACCCATTTCACTCCTCTAGAGGAGCATACTCATTATACTCCCCTAGCGGAGCACATTAAGTACACTCCCTTACCGGGAAGCATCAATTACACTGCCACCTCTCGATGACCATATACATGTATTCACTTCCAATATATCACCTGATTGCAATTTGTCTATTCTTGCCATCGAAGAGTGTATCCGTTACAAAATCTTAAAATGTATGAAACTGTGTGTGCGATTTTGAAGAGTGGTTTGGTTCACGGATATACATTGTATTCAGTTAATTACCTTTCACTATTACCACAACTACTGTTGTAAGCTTTGTTATATACAACAAAAGGCAGTAACTACCGTAAGCCGTGAAGGTAAATATGGGTCGTAAGCCTTGTTGTATACAATGAAAGTCAATAACGGCCGTACAACTTGTTGTATACAACGGAAAGCAACTATGCTGTCGTAAGCCTTGTTGTATATCGTGGAAGACAACTATGCTGTCGTAAGCCTTGTTGTATATCATGGAAGACCACTTTGCTGTCGTAAGTCCCGTTGCATATCATGGAAAACAAGTACTAGTATGCTGTCGTAAGCTTTGAAGTATATCATGGAAGACAACTATGCTGTCGTAAACCTTGTTGTATATCACGGAAAACAACTATGCTGTCGTAAGCCTTGTCGTATATCATGGAAGACAACTATGCTGTCGTAAGCCTAGTTATATATCATGGAAAACAACTATGCTGTCGTAAGCCTTGTTGGCTATCATGGAAAACAACTATACTGTCGTAAGCCTTGTTGTATATCATGGAAAACAACTATGCTGTCGTAAGCCTTGTTGTATATCATGGAAAACAACTATGCTGTCG
>MJUT01000558.1:271909-282713 GCA_002080005.1 Gigantidas platifrons
TGGAAGACAACTATGCTGTCGTAAGCCTTGTTGTATATCATGGAAGACAACTATGCTGTCGTAAGCCTTGTTGTATATCATGGAAGACAAATATGCTGTCGTAAGCCTTGTGTATCATGGAAGACCACTATGCTGTCGTAAGTCCTTTTGCATACACTGGAAGGCAGCAACTGTGGTAGGCCTTGTTGTATGCGATGAAAGACAACAGCTGTCGTAAGCCTTATTGTATACGATGCATGGCAACAGCTGTGGTAAGCCTTGCTTTATACGATGAAAGGCAACTACTGTGGTAAGCCTGGTTGTATACTATGAAAGGCAACAACTGTGGTAAGCCTTTCTGTATGCGATGAAAGGCAACTACTGTGATAAGCCTTGTTGTATATGAGGGTAGGCAACTACTGCCGTTGGCCTTGTTGTATATGACGATAGGTAACTACTGTCGTTTGTCTTGTATGTGAGCTAATCTAAATACCGTTGTAAGCCTTGTTATGTAAGAGATATTCGGTGTGGCAAATTCGGTCATATGGCTTGCACGAGTGAATGTATTTTTTATTATCATGAGAACCTCTTCCAGTTCCCATTAATCGGAATTTAGACTATGTTTGTTCAGTGATCCGTGAATTGCCATTTTGGGGTTTCAATATCGGACAAAGATAGATTTTTAGTGAATCGAGACCGCATCTTCAAATTTTCCGTGACTTGGAATCGAGAACTTTCTATCTCTCCTTTGTATCAAGAACCCTACTTCATCTTTTATAGAGGAAGTCACTAAACAAGATGAAGTCGTGACGTGACAATCATGCCGAAAATTAAAGCATTCTTAACATTCTTGAAACACTCTTGAAACTATAACAATTTGATAATTTCATGTTTATATTACTGAAAATCCTGGTTAAATACATTTCACTACATATTGATGGATGGTTTGTAGTTAAAGAATCATCCAATACTTTATGGCAGATTTGATTGTCCAGAGCTAATACCAGACTGTAGAATAATTATTGTCAAAAATGTAAAATGGTTAATATTCCCATGATGCATTAGTGTGAAGTGATGTCAAAATTCTGATTTATTAAATACTTATGTTTTTATTGTTCACTACTGCCTGGAATTGGTAAACAAGCAGTGTATTTTCCCACAGATCTTGTATTTCTTAATGATTCATTTTGAGTCATATCATCCAGAGAGTGAGTTATCAACAATTTCTGCAGAAATTACAAAAATAAGTGTTTACATGGCAACAAAAAAGTGACTTTCATCTACATCAATGGTTAATTGATTATTGTACCGAAGTTTTACATCTCTGATAACGAGGGATACTTCATTACAAATATTGTTTTTATTCTTTATAAACCAATAAGCGTGTTTTCTTTGTTCCTGAATCAGATATAAGATATTACCATCTGATAAGGACTAATCTTGATTTGATAAAAATAATAAAATAAATCTTTATCTGCTATATTTCATAATTATCAGAAGCATATAACCAGAATTGTATGTCTCCGATTTTATCTTTTAATCAGGATAAATACATCTCTAATTTATAATAAATTTCAATCTTAGGGGCCATGATATGGTTCCTTTTTAATAACTATGCAGTCATCCAACATGACTATAATATATTCTGACTTCCATACATCGTTTTAAATATTTATGTTTTTAATGAATGACGTTTTGGCAGTTTAACACAATGGCTTTATATTTTAGTCTCCGTTGCTAATTTAAAGTGTAAGTTGAGGTTACGACCTCAAACATTGGTACACATAAAAAATATAAAAGCAATTTACAGAGTCCACAGGTCATATAATTGTGATAGGTGTCCACATAAATAATCATCTTGATATTTGTTTAATTCATCAAGTTGGAGAAGAATATTTCATCACTTGATCAATTATCATACATTTATAGGAGGTAAAGGGTTAGTAATAAATATTGTATATTAGAAATATATAAAATAGTCTAACGGGTTAAACCCTGTCGTTTTCTGGAGTTCTGAGAAGAGAAGACATATTTGTAATAACTTGAGGTGTTTGATGTTCCACTATTTTATTTGTTTTCATTTTCTCTAACACAAGATCATGCTGTAATGTCTTTGAAGTCTCTGTGAGATAGCTAACATTGTAGTTTATAGAGAATAATATCCCGAGAATGTCCATTACACGCACATTTGCCAATTAATCTTTGTACAAATTTCTATTTAATGAGGGTATATCGGAATTGTTCAGATTATCTTAGCTCTTTGACAATGGTTATCAAAGTGTTTTGACTGATGATATAGACATATTAATCATTCGGATTACCATGATTAAGATATTCCCAATGGATTATTTGATATAATATTATATAATGATGTGTTGTTACAGAAGATATTGTCATAATAATGTTTTACAAATATATTAAACAAACACCCCGACCATCATAATATTTTCTCCCACTTTTCAGTGATAAACCGGATCGATCTTGTGACAATTTTTTTTATTTTATTTTTTATTTTTTGTCTCCTACTGATTATGAAGGTATTTGTGATGATAGATCTATGATAGCAAATGAACAGACATGGACATCATATTTGCATATTATATTCAGTAGGTTTACTGCCATTTTAATAAGATTCCATGCCTTTAAAAGACACTATTCTCATATTTACGTATTAACTCTTTATGGAGAAAGTTACATTTTATTCAAACACTTTAATAGTATTTGTTTTAAAGCTTTTCCGTTCCTATGTGTGTCTAAAGCCAACACAATTTATAAATGCTGTTTCAGACTATGTAATCAAAGTCTTCAACGTATTTAAACAATGATAACTTGTTGAAGGTCGTCAGTATTTCATGGTATTTGATAGAAGTAGAAGCATTAAAAGGAACAGTTGTATTTTATTTCTGATATGGATGTAGAACTCTACTTTCAGTATAATTCGTAGTATTACTGCGTCCTCTATTAACTATCATCTTATGGAGTCATCGTGTTGAGTTGAAAATAACGACTGAATTATTAGGTTATTTTCTATAATGTTTCATGTATATCGTTGTGGGTTTTTTTTATTGGTGGAGGAATTCGGTATCACCAGACACCTTCATCGTACCTTTCGTTACTCTATGATAAACTTGATCACATAAGTTTATATCAACTCCACGTCGCCATGGTAAGGAATGGAAGACACATCTTTAGTGGTGATATGCACCGATATCATCGGGAGATGGAACTCTTATGCGATCGCGAGCGACAGACCCGTTTGTGTGTAATGAGGGGTACATAACAAATCCAGAACTTCCGAACGAAGAAAAAACATTACTAAGTTATGATAAGAAAACATGCTCAAGACCAGATTCGAGTTTGTGTTTTATACATCCACTGTTAAGTGTTGGAACCATTGCTCTTTACGTATATCCGTGAACATGTATGCATGTCCCGCATCTGTTAAGTGTTGGAACCATTGCTCTTTACGTATATCCGTGAACATGTATGTATGTCCCGCATCTGTTAAGTGTTGGAACCATTGCTCTTTACGTATATCCGTGAACATGTATGTATGTCCCGCATCTGTTAAGTGTTGGAACCATTGCTCTTTACGTATATCTGAACCATTGCTCTTTACGTATATCTGAACCATTGCTCTTTACGTATATCTGAACCATTGTTCTTTACGTATATCTGAACCATTGTTCTTTACGTATATCTGAACCATTGCTCTTTACGTATATCTGAACCATTGCTCTTTACGTATATCCGTGAACATGTATGTATGTCCCGCATTTGGTTTTAGCAAATCATTTGAAATTTCTAAAGGTAGACCAAGTTCGAATTTATGGATTACACCTCTTTTCTTCTGGAGTTATTCCACTTGATTTGCCACAAATTACCAATGTTTCGGGTTTTCGTTCAATAACTTAAGTTTTGCATAAGCAAATCATTTGAAATTTATGCACACGTTTAGAGACCATAAAGGAAGGAATCGCTCTGGTGTTGTGCTACTTCATAAATTGAAGAATGGCAAACTTTTGTGGTTTCCATGCTCTAACTTCAGTTTTCCTTTAGTTGGGGCATCCGTGTCCTGTGATCACATTATTCCATTGTTCTTCTTCTTCTTATGTATCTTAGACATCTTTCATTTCGCATGAGTAAAAACAAACCGGATGCGTATTAGTCACAATGAAGTTTCCTAGGAAAAAATCTCTACAAGTCCTCATAAAAATCAAATGTCTGTCCCCTCAAATGTATAAATATAGAAGATTTGTATCATATTTTAGTCTTCTATCTAAATATAATGTCAGTTAAATGCTTTTCCTTGTTTCCATGGTTAACCGCTTTTGATATTAATTATAATGGACTCCTAAAACAAACATCTTTATTATTTATTTATATTTTTATGATTATCTTCCAATGGTTTTATTGTTACTAAGATATATAGTATAATGAAAACACGATGTTTTACTGTCTGTGTGGTGTTTTCACGTGCAGTTCTTGTTGAGTGCTGGTGCAGAGAATGAAATAAAATTATTGATGAATACCATACTTATCATTGAAACTAATTGTACATTTGTGTGTAATTTTTGTTAATGATTACAACAGTTATATAAATACATGTAATAATAATTTAAACAGAATAGAAACAAGACATAAGTATCTGTATAAACCTATTATTGAGTTGTACCAGATGTGTTGCCAGAATAACATACACAGTTAAAACACCTGACGAATACTAAGTGCATTTAATGACTCTCTGTTTATTTTTCTTCCTTGAATATGCTACAGAGATAAGAAATCTCTTATTTCTTTTCTTCATCAATTTATAATTTTCCCGACCTCTTAAAAACAGCTTAGCAGTGAAAATTAAGAAGTATATCTGAGGGCGAGTTTTTAATTGTTACACATGGCCAAGAATACCTGCTACTAATTAGAGCTCCACCTTGAGAAATTGACTTGTTAATCCTTTGTTTATTTACTTTTGACTTCTGTTCTGATAACTTTAAGTAATAATTACCTAATTATAAATCTGGAGGATTATCCTGATTAAGCCGTAGAAGAAATCTAATCTCTTTGTGGTTTCGTGTCTATTTATTTTTTTGTGGGAATTTCAAGGACGCAGAATTACAAAAGTGCAACGAACGAATTTTAGAACTTAAGTAAAACCCGAGGCTCATTTTGATCATAAGTAACCTGTTTAATGACATATTTACAAAACAATTAATGTTAAATCAGAAGGTAGTATGGAATTATGACACGACTCAACTATTGTTTTAATAATCCAGATCATTATGTTTTTTAAGTTTGCTTTCAAAAGAGTCGATTGTTTCTCGTTCCTTGGACGATATTTGTAAACATGTCTTGTATGTAGTCCAGTGTTAAGATATCTTATTACATTTTAGACCAGTTATGGTTTTTGAACAACACAAAATACACCTTGTAGCAGAAAAGACAATAATACTAAATGTTCCTACACTGGTCCAGTGGTTTTAGTTTGGAAGAAATAATAAACAGGGTCTTATTGTTAATGTACCTAAATCTGTACTTTTTTTTTATCTTGACAATGTGTGTATTTCAAGTCTACATAAACAAATAAAAAAAACAGTCACTGCTTAAATTAAAAATAAAAATCCAATCGGTTTTATGTTAAATCATGTCTTGCGACTTCGAACTGAATTTATGATCAACTCAAAGAGAGTCGTAGAGGAGTACACAAGGAACATTCATACCAGGTATGCTTTGAAGTGGAGAATAAAAAACATCTTCCCCCTAGTGCCACGTATGCTACGTTAGCGGGCATCGTGGAATTTTGGTTGACAGATATAAACAGCTTTTGTAGAAGGTTATGCAAGTAACATTCTATAAAAACCAGATCGAGCAACCTTTCCATTTTTTGGCTTAAAGAGTCGTGTTAGGTTTTGTCATCGCTTTGTGTTCGTCGTCGTCTGTAAGCTTTTAACATTTCAATCTATTTCTCACAAGTCGCTGTACTAATTGGAACCAATCTTGGTATAAGTGTTCTCTGGATAGTCCTCAACATTTTACATGATTTTCGTTTTTTTTTTTTTCAAAATTCAACATTATGCTTCTGGTTGGCTTATATTAAAAAACATATTCTCCGAAACCACATGTCTGATTGGTTGTTCATTGGTAGGAATGTTCCCTATATTACCCTTTTAAAAGTGGCATATTGTAAAACATGGAGTGGAGTCTGGAGTCTGTTTTGGAGTGAAATGGTTTTAAATTATTCTTATCGGATATCACCAAGCCATTTTAGTACCCTATGGGGAAGAAACAAAATTTATTTATTTTTATCAGAAAAAAGTGAAGCATTTGACTGCTAATTTTGATGGAATTTTCCTTGGATGGTCCTTTGTAAAATGTAAAATGTAACTTTTTGTGTCGACCGAATATCCAAGATAGATGCCACCACAGGACATAGTTTTAAATAAGAACCCTATTGGAAACTGAAAAATATATTTTTACTCAGATAATAGTACATTTGTATTATATTAAATCCAAACGGTACATAAATGTTCATTGGATTGTTATATCCCCCCTTTTTGGGGGGATATGAATAAAAAGTTGTTTCTACACATTGTAGTTGAGAAAGAATTTTCAAAATTCAGCCAATAGTCACGTATAGTAAGCTTCGGTAGACATGTTGTATTTCCAATCAGAACAAATCCACAGACTGTTAAGAATCATATTTCTGTCCAATTGTGTTCCATATACAAAAAATGTATACAATTAAATTGTTTAAGAGCAGAATATTGCAAATGTGAATAGTTTACAGACGTACGTATAATAGGGTTAAACCTTAGTGACCCTTTAGCCCAAACGACCATGAAAGACGATCTTTATTAAAATAATGTTGTTGTTTTTTTTTGTTTTTTTTTAAACATATAGATCTAGATAAATGCATGAATTGTATACATATATGATTCCATGCTAATTCTGCCTTTCCATTTACGGATTATCATAAGGTTCAGAATTTAAATACATAACGGTTTCCGTGCATATATTTCTGTAGTGTCTGAAACTGGATACACAATACATACAATTTTTAGAGAAAGCAAATAAATGTTACAGTTGTCCATGGTAAAGGCGATTTTTAGCCATAACCTGTAAATAAATTCCTCTAAAAGATAATTGCTTAATATATATAACGTTATAATAAAGGATGATTGAGAAAATTGGACCAGGGTACATTATTATAAATGCACAAATCAGTGGCCAGCACGCTATTTTGTTGACATACAATTTGTGATCGACCGAGTGTAATACTACCTTCTTACTAAGGTCAGATCATTTCCCATCAATTTACGATAATCATTTTTAAAGTGTCTTTGTGACGTCATATGTTTTTTTTTTACAAACTTAGCAGTATATATGATATTTGATAATGTTATTACAAGCGTGTTTTGCATATGTAGATTATAGATATATACATCAGCTGTTTATTATTGAGGTATTCAATGCCTGGCTCTCTAAAGTTCATGGTCCAATGTTACAGTCAAAATATGTTTGGTGTGAAGGACGGATCTTTGTTATCCAGTGTATAATCAGCGAAGGTCGATGATCTGAATTTTCTTCATAAATTTAACCGTTGACACAAAACAGATTTGTAATAAATCTTTCAAAAATACAGTTTTTGGTAATTTGAGGTCATGAAGTCAGTCACCTCCTCCTCTTAGAAGTGTTACTTTGACATCCGAATGGAAAACCAATCTTTGAAATACGAGTATTTAAAAACCATCACGTGAAATGAATGTAGCGGATTTCAACTATGTTCGCAATGCAAGGGCTGCGATCCTTTCGGTGTTGTAAATGTCGTCCTTTGATGTCAGCTAGTGCTTGTCTAAAAAACAACAGTAATCCGATTGACAGACAAAACAAAAGAATGAAAGTAAAAAAGCTATAGGACATTATTTATACTCGTTAGTATGAGCTCTAAGATATGAAATTAAACCTAATATATCAGTTTTCATATACATATCCTGCAGTGCGTTCTTCTTCATTGATTGTATAAAGAGATGTGTATATATATTTTTTTGTCATTCACTTGCTGACTGTGTAAAGTATCCTGATTACATTGCTGGTTTTAATGGTGTCCTCTTCGACGTCCGCGTTAAACCGTGCTGGATTGGTGTTGATGTGTCGTTTTTCTTTTACACATATTAATTTGACAAAGTTATGACTTGTCTGACATGATTAACATGTACGTACATTGTCCGCTAATATAACATTTATTTGTGCTCGCTTCAAAACAGGAGAGAAAGGCTCGGCTAGATTTGTAGGATTATGATTATTTGCTCTCTTTCTAAAATTTACATTTTTTAACAGAAAATCCAAATTTGAATATTATTTTATTTTTGGCACATTTTTATTCTGATTTTATGTTCAGTCTTAAATATTGTATTTTTGTCAGCTTCGATTGACTTATCTCATTCGAGTTGACCGTTATTTACATCTGTTAATATGTCTTTAAATGAAAAAATAAATTATACGACAAACAACCAATTAAATAAAAATCTTGTTTATTAAAAAAAACGGAAGTCAATATTTGATCTGACTTTATATTTCAAGTCAAACACACACTTTAGAATATAATCACTTTTAATTTACCCCCTTTACAATTTACAATATGGAGGAGGGGGTAATGGTGTTTAGCGCCACTTTCAAAAATATTTCAGTTATATCGTGGGGGTCAGTTTTATTGGTGGAGAAAACTGGAGTACCCGAAGAAAACCACCGACCTGTCGCAAGTCACTGACGAACTTTATCACATAATGTTGTATCGAGTAAACCTCACAATCATTGGGATTCGAACTTACAACTTTAGCGGAGATAGGCACTGATTGCACAGGTGGTTGTAAATAATGAAAAACGAGGAAATGGCGAACGTAAGGTTAGGAGTCTGAAGATTCTGATGGCGACAGAAGATGAATGTTTTATATGAATGACACGAGAAGTGTAAAGGCAGATTGGAGTATGAAGATGAAATATTTATGATATTAGGCAGTGTCTGAAGATGTTAGAAACAGTTTAAAGTGATATAGATGAAAGACTGGAGCAGAAGGAGGCTGTAGATATGAAAAACATTAGATAGAATGTTTATCTACTGGATATATCTATATATAACATGATATACCTGACACAGGTTGACAGTGGTGTTAGTAGATCAGTACAACATGTATATTTTTATTGTAATTGTTCGTTAGTAGAGGAGTGTTAAGGTTATGGTGTTTAACGCCACTTTCAACGATATTTCTGTTATATCGTGACTTTTAGTTTTATTGGTGGAGGAAATCAGAGAAAACCACCGACCTGCCACAAATCGCTCACAAATTTTATCACATAATGTTGTATCGAGTACACATAGGCATGAACGGGGTGCGAACTCACAACTTTAGTGGTGATAGGCACTGATTCTTTACGATCACTACCATGACGACCTCTAGTTAGTAGAGGACAATACTTTTTGTACAAACTGTATTAAAAAGTATTTAAAAATGCTTAAGCAAAAATGAATAGATAATACAGAATGGAAATCCGAGAAAAATAATATTGCAGCCAAGTGAAGGAGATAACCATGGAATACTGCAAATGAGTGGTGGTATTATAATGAGGGAGTCAGCTATGAATGCCGTTTGTTTAGTGTACTTGTTTACCGTTGTCACAATCCCTGAGTCAATTATGGCTCTTGGCAACATACACTGAATTAAGATTGAATCAGGTATAACATTAAAAACAGGTGAAAGTATTAAAATCGGAATATATTGGGGTTTTTTTTACATAAACGAAATATTGTTATTTTAAATACTTGTGTGTTTGTTTTAAGTACATATCACTTTGCCATTTGCTATTACACCACGTAAGATACTCAGCAATCTTGTTCATCCCGTTGTTTAATAGATAAATAACATCATGAAAACAGTGTTATTTCAGGCAATTATATCATTTACCAACAACGATTTCTATGCACCTTAAGTAATTTGTAATTATCTCGTTAGCCTGTGATCTGATAACGGTTATCTTGTCAGGGGAGATAACCTCTCTCGTCAGAAAGATAATCCAATCTCCAACGATCTTACGGGGATCTACAATATAGGTTTTATGAAAATTGTATTATTGACTGAAGAAATAAATAGACGTTATGAGGAAAGTGTCAGTGTATATATAATTATTACACAAAAATGTTACGTACATTTCATCCTCAGAAGTGTAACTAGGAAGAAAGCATCTATTTGTATGGTTAATGTTTTACCAAATGAAAGCTTCCTTTGAGTCTAGAGAGGGCGATAGAAATTAAAATTATCAAACAAGTGTCTGACGGAGAACAATAAAAGGCATCATTATCAGACTGTAATCAGTAAAACCACTATTGACAGCACATTTACTGACGTATTACATGTTTCTGAAGGTTATTGGTTAGACTCGAGGGCGCGAGCACACGTCTGTCAGCTAGGGGTGTTAGATTTGTAGTCAGAAATCAACAACTCAGCCACCCATACCCCTCTGAAGAGTAATACTAAAAATCACAAAATACACCAGTTTCTGAAGGAGGACAATAGAATCGTACTTACCAAAGACAACCAATCTACATTATAAAAATACACGAAGGCAGTATTTTGTCAAAAGCTACAATAGTAGTAAATTAGAAAAAAAACGTTTACCAAGCCATAACAAAGAGTATTGAGTTAGCACTGGATTATAGATGATAAACGCTATTCTAAACAACATTTCAGTTATTAAGACAGGGTACCAAATCAGGAAATATATTGACACAAGACAGGGTACCAAATCAGGAAAGAGATTGACACAAGACAGGGTA
>MJUT01000558.1:292181-316541 GCA_002080005.1 Gigantidas platifrons
CGGTAAAACCACTGTAGGTGGTTATAATCCGGACAGATACAATGTATAACGAACAGGCCGGTAAAACCACTTTAGGTGGTTATAATCCGGACAGATACAATGTATAACGAACAGGCCGGTAAAACCACTGTAGGTGGTTATAATCCGGACAGATACAATGTATAACGAACAGGCCGGTAAAACCACTGTAGGTGGTTATATCGGGACAGATACAATGTATAACGAACAGGCCGGTAAAACCACTGTAGGTGGTTATATCGGGACACGAACACATGTCAGTGGTCAGAATTCAACGACCTTGACCATTTGGTTCCTTTTTTTTTATTTAATGCTTATAATTGTTTGTGGTTTTTTAGAGATTTTTTTTTTATTTTCAGGTGACAATATATTTACTTTTTGGGATATTTTGGTTAATTTGCTGCAAGAAGATGATGATGAAGTTAAGACTATAGCATCCAGGGTCGTCCATAAGTTGAACCCTGAAGTTCAAGGTCAGTTGAAATATATATTGCCATCACCTTAATACATAAAAAAAAATCCATGTGTTCACTATTAACCAAATAGCTAACTTGATCATTATGCTAAAATTCATGGTCTTTTGGAAACTAAGACCACCGAAAGCCGATTTATTTATAAAAAATAAAGAAAGATGTAAGTTTAAAATTCTCAAGTGATACTTATAAAGCTTCGTCTGTCACTTAAGTTCATCAATATTGATAGCGTTACGTCATCTAATGATGAAATTAAAAATTTTTTAGAATACATATTTCAGTAAGTTTACATATAGTAATTTGTTTTATCTGCAAAACGTTAATAAAAAAAACTAGAGAGAAGTTAGAATAATTTGAGTGGGACTTACATTTTTATTATGTATTTATAGGATTATAGCCAATCTACTAGTATTATGCAAATTTGCAACAAACCTACTTTAGACTCCAATTTAGATGTTCCATTCCTTGAACTTTGAGCAATTTGTATCTATTATAATATGTATGATTTACACGAAATTAACTAATTAAGCATGTTTTTTATGTACCATTATATGTTAGTATTGTGAAACTCCCAACTAGATTTGATAACAAACCATATTTTTATATAAATGACAACATTTACAATTATAATGTTAGAGGGATTTAATCATTTTTGCTCATACCAAGTAAAATGTATAATTGATAACTTTATTACATGTTTGCTTGGTTGATGGTGTTAAACATCACTTTCAACAATATTTCAGTTATATCATGGCGGTCAGTTTTATGGTGGAGGAAACCGGAGGAGCAGGAGAAAACCACCGACCTGTCGCAAGTCACTGACAAACTTTTATCACATAATGTTGTACACCTCGCCCTGATCGAGATTCGAACTCACAACATCAGTGGTGATGGGCACTGGTTGCATAGGTAAATCCAACTACCAGACGATCACGACCACGACGACCTCAGCTTTATTACAGGTTTTGTTTTTAAGAGTTAGCATCGTGATACTTTTTAATATTATTATTTTTGACAGTCAAGGACGAAGTGTTCTTCATCTTTGACTGCTTTACAGATGCCTTTTGTTTCATCTTCTATTAAGATTTGTCTTCCCTGTTTACAGTTAACCAAACCCAATAGGTTACATGCACTAACCGTCTTTTATACTGAAATACATGTAGATTGTTTGTCTCAGAATTGTAACAGAAATAACATTAGGCCAGGCATTTATATCATTGCTTCCAGTAATAGTGTTAATAAAATCCGATATTTCTGCTATTTTATCTGTTGGTGTGGTCAAAGTTTTCTTCATCTAAAATTAGCATTGGCAATAATTTTTCCTCTGATCGATTTTAGTTCTATTTCAGACCGCCTCGATGCAAAAGTTTCGCGACCTTTCGATCAACTCATTTCCGATAGTACTTTACAAACATAGAATATAAGTTACCGGTAATACCAAAGACTTATATGATATTTACTGCTTCTCCACTCAGCATGCATCTTTAAATAGAACACTCTGGGAGTTGGGATAATGTTTCCGAGTGGAGTAACATGTGATACATTCGGACTGTTTTTCAGTGATGTAGCATTCTAAAAATCCAAATGGGTCTATAATAGTACAAAGTGGGAGTCATCATCATCTCATTGAAATACAACTTAATCTCGCCATGATATAGCTGTAAACTTAGTCTCGCCATGATATAACTGTACAACTTAGTCTCGCCATGATATAGCTGTACAACTTAATCTTGCCATGATATAGCTGTACAACTTAGTCTCGCCATGATATAGCTGTAGAATTTAGTCTCGCCATGATATAGCTGTACAACTTAGTCTCGCCATGATATAGCTGTACAACTTAATCTCGCCATGATATAGCTGTATGATATAGCTGTACAACTTAGTCTCGCCATGATATAGCTGTACAACTTAATCTCGCCATGATATAGCTGTAAGCTTACTTAATCTCGCCATGATATAGCTGTAAACTTAGTCTCGCCATGATATAACTGTACAACTTAGTCTCGCCATGATATAGCTGTACAACTTAATCTCGCCATGATATAGCTGTACAACTTAGTCTCGCCATGATATAGCTGTACAACTTAGTCTCGCCATGATATAGCTGTACAACTTAGTCTCGCCATGATATAGCTGTACAACTTAGTCTCGCCATGATATAGCTGTACAACTTAGTCTCGCCATGATATAGCTGTACAACTTAATCTCGCCATGATATAGCTGTAAGCTTAGTCTCGCCATGATATAACTGTACAACTTAGTCTCGCCATGATATAGCTGTACAACTTAGTCTCGCCATGATATAGCTGTACAACTTAGTCTCGCCATGATATAGCTGTACAACTTAGTCTTGCCATGATATAGCTGTACAACTTAGTCTCACCATGATATAGTTGTACAACTTAGTCTCGCCATGATATAGCTGTACAACTTAATCTCGCCATGATATAGCTGTACAACTTAGTCTCGCCATGATATAACTGTACAACTTAATCTCGCCATGATATAGCTGTAAACTTGATTACTTGGCATTAAGCAACAGTCACTCACTCACTCATTATTAAAATCCAAAATGGGGTTGTTGTTCTAGTTCAAAACATATATCATTATCTTATCAAAACCTAAGTTGTTGGAGCCTTGGTATAGCTGGAAATTGTTCACTTAGCATTGCACAGCAATCATACTGTTGTTCACTTAGCATTGCACAGCAATCATACTGTTGTTCACTTAGCATTGCACAGCAATCCTACTGTTGCTCACTCCCACACTAATCATACTGTTGCTCACTCCCACAGCAATCATACTGTTGCTCACTCCCACAGCAATCATAATGTTGCTCACTCCCACACTAATCATACTGTTGCTCACTCCCACAGCAATCATAATGTTGCTCACTCCCACAGCAATCCTACTGTTGCTCACTCCCACAGCAATCATACTGTTGCTCACTCCCACAGCAATCCTACTGTTGCTCACTCCCACAGCAATCATACTGTTGCTCACTCCCACAGCAATCCTACTGTTGCTCACTCCTCAGTAAAATGCATTTTCACAAATTGATAGCAAGTTGTACAACTAAACTTTTGTTTGTCTTTTAACTATTTTTACTGAATTAAGATTTGTTTGTTATTGATTTTTACATGCAGTTGAATTTTCTTTTCGTTGGGTAATTTGTTTGCCATGATTTCAGCATGTTTACTCTTTCCTTGATGGGTTCAGTAAGATCTGACTCTTGATTGTTTGCTAGTATTTTGATTTTTCAAATGTTTTAATAATTTTAGAGACTGTTCATCCTTTCATGGCATTATACTTGGCTGTTGGTTCCATGTTGCAGTGCCATTATAGAACGAATTGGACAGAATGCTGGAAAATTTTATTAAGATGGATGGACATACCAGAGGATGACCAAATGGTAACTTAATCTACAACTAGGGTGTTTTACAACTTCCGAATAATAATAGGAGTAAAGGTTTTTAAGCCTGTTGATAACCTAATTAGGATTTTTATTGAAATTTCACTCTTTGAATTCACTTGAAATTGGTAAATATTCTAAAAAAAAAAGTGTTATTTAGATCCATATGAATACAATACAAGCTCTAGCAACCATACTCATAGCATTTACAGAGCCAGTATCAATATTGGGTCCCATGTCACTGAAACATAAAATAAACTTCTTATATGGAGGGTTGTTCAAAATAATCTTCTCATATGACAAAATTGTTTTTATTACAGGAAATTCCTCTATAGATCTGTTGTTATTACAGGGAATGTGGAGACCTATAAAAGTATGTTTCTACTACTTGCAGAATGATGGAAGGGTGTGTTTGATTAATTTTGTTTTTACAGGAAGAAGGTGGAACATTATGACAAGTCAACAATGATTACAAGGGAGACACATAAAATGTTTGACAAGTCTTCTGTTTTATAAATTTTGTTATAATAGACAGGAGGAGGCTGTTCAATAGTCTGTTTTACCAGCAAGAAGGAGTTGGTGTTATTACATAGCTGATTTTTATTACAGAGACAAGAAGGGAGATTTTCAACAATCTGTATTTATTACAGAGGCAAGAAGGGAGATATTCAACAGTCTGTTTTTATTACAGAGACAAGAAGGGAGATGTTCAACAGTCTTGTTTTTATTACAGAGGCAAGAAGGGAGATGTTCAACATTCTGTTTTTATTAGAAAGACAAGAAGGGAGATATTCAACAGTCTGTTTTTATTACAGAAACAAGAAGGGAGATGTTCAACAGTTTGTTTTTATTACAGAGGCAAGAAGGCAGATGTTCAAGTCTGTTTTTATTACAGAGACAAGAAGGGAGATGTTCAACAGTCTGTTTTTAATACACAGACAAGAAGGGAGATATTCAACAGTCTATTTTTATTAAAGAGACAAGAGGGCAGATGTTCAACAGTGTGTTTTTAATACAGAGATAAGAAGGGAGTGTTTATTACAGAGACAAGAAGGGAGATGTTCAACAGTCTGTTTTTATTACAGAGACAAGAAGGGAGATGTTCAAAAGTCTGTTTTTATTACAGTGGCAAGAAAGGAGATGTTCAACTGTCTGTTTTATTACAGAGACAAGAAGGGAGATGTGCAACATTCTGTTTTATTACAGAGACAAGAAGGGAGATGTTCAACAGTCTGTTTTTATTAAAAAGACAAGAAGGGTGATGTTCAACAGTCTGTTTTAATACAGAGACAAGAAGGGAGATGTTCAACTGTCTGTTTTTATTACAGAGACAAGAAGGGAGATGTTCAACAGTTTATTTTTATTATAGAGACAAGAAGGGAGATGTTCAACAGTGTGTTTTTAATACAGAGACAAGAAGGGACATGTTCAACAGTCTGTTTTTATTACAGAGACAAGAAGGGAGATGTTCAACATTCTGTTTTTATTACAGAGACAAGAAGGGAGATGTTCAACAGTGTGTTTTTAATACAGAGACAAGAAGGGAGATGTTCAACAGTCTGTTTTATTACAGAGACAAGAAGGGAGATGTTCAACATTCTGTTTTTATTACAGAGACAAGAGTGATCGTGTTTAACAAGTCTGTTATTATTACAGGGAGAAAAAGGGCGACTGTTTGACAAGAATGAGATGAATACCTGGAGAGATGATGTACAGTTAGTTAAAATTGTCACTAAATACTTAACTTACCTCATTCTGTTGTTTGACAATTGTACCAATTCTGACTTTTCATGGGAGGAAAGCACTGGAGAGAGTAAAGTGGAAAATAAGAACATATTTGGAAATGAAACTGGGATCATGGTAGATGAAACGAAATCTATTGGTAGTCTGAAGACGGAAAAGTGTGCAACAGTTTGGAGACTTAATAGAGAAAAAGCTCTTACATTACATTCATATTTAATGGAACAGTTCCCTACAAACCACCCTTTAACATTAGTATCCTGCTCCATTGACAACTGGACATCATTTTGTAATATTTTACATACACACTTGACATCAGTACTGCAGAATGATAATGATATACCAACCAATCATTTTAAGGATGTCAACAAATATATCCAGTCTAGTATTAATAAGTTTAAAGTAGATTCTGTCCTTCAGTTATATGATACCAACTAAAACAAGTGTTTTATTTATAACAATAAAATATACCAACACTAGAATAGCCTTGACCTTTACCTTCATTGTCATCGTGGGGGGGGGGGGGGTGGCTCAATGAATTAGGTCATTGGATCTAACAACTCATACAAGCCTATCACCAATATGGCGTGGATTCGTGCCCGGCTTTGTAAATTACAAAAAAGGGTGCACTCGACTCGCAGCCGCAAATGATAAAGTTTACCAGTTGCTTGCCCATGGTCGGTGGTTTTCTCCGGGTATTTCAGCTTCCTCCACCACTAAAACTGGTCGCCATGATATAGCTGAAATATTGTTGAAAGTGGCATTAAAACACCAAAAATCAATCAATCAATCAATCATTCATTGCCATGGATACTCAATTTCATTTTGGAATTGTTTGTTCAGTGACCTGTATTATTTAATCAGCAACACAATCTTTATCTCAAGTAACATTTAAACATTACTACTGTTTTCTGCCTGCCCCAGTCTAGGACCTGGATTTACAACATTGTGGTCTCCTTTGTTTGTGTTTAGTGAGTTGTGGTGAGAGGTATTCGTTTTGTTAATATTGGTGGAATTATTGACCACCACTGTTTAAGCTTTCTTTTGTTTTGTTAATATTGGTGGAATTATTGACCACCACTGTTTAAGCTTTCTTTTCATATCAAGTCAGTTATTTTCTTCTTTTGTTGTGTTAAGAGTTATGGCTCTTAGTAAATTTGTGAATGATATTATTGTCTGTCTATGTATCTTATAACTAAGATGCAACAACTTAAACATCAAAATAGATTTTAAAACAGCTCGAAAATAATTGTCACTGTGACAGAATATGTATGATACACATGTGAGCTGTATGTGATCAAGAGGTATGAATCAAAGGTGTGAACTTCTGGGTGAGGGTTATATGTTTACAATCAGTCAATCAAGAGGTATGAATCAAAGGTGTGAACTTCTGGGTGAGGGTTATATGTTTACAATCAGTCAATCAACAAGTATTTCTGCACTGACATGGTTTATTAAATATATTTCTTATTGAAATTTACAGTTTCTAAATACAAAAAATGTAATGTAATGTTTATCAAAACTAAGGTTCTCTAGATGATGACCATAGCTGATTCTGGATACCCAGTTTAGGTCTGATGGTTTATTTGCCCCCAAAAATTTCTATATTATATGGTTGTATGATCTTTCTCCTTTCAGCATACCTGATGACCATTATTTCAGTAAGGTACATGCCCACTAAGTAACATATACTTCTACATTTACATTGAGCCTTGTTTTGTCTTCTGTAAATACTAGATGTGTCATATTATACATTAAATACAACAGTTGTATTCCTGGTCCAATACATTCAAAATAATGTTAGATTTTAAAGGAAATAAAGTTTGACATGTTAAATATTATTGTTAAATGGGCTTTATATTACATGATTTAGTGAATTATAGAATATGATCTCAAGTATATCTATGCAACATCAACATGTAGCTATTTTGCCAGTTGCAGGTCACAAGAGAAAGTCTACTAGCTTAAACTAGTATTAGACTTAAAGTACCTTTCTGGTTTATGCACCAGTAAGAAATGCATGCTTCCTCTCTTTGATTATTTGATTTATTTATAATGTTTAGTATACCTGTTAGTAGTGAACCTTGGAGCTTCTAGCAGATAAATAACCCCCAGCAAGGAAACATTATATTATTGTGGTACACTTGAGATGTAATTTATTATTTTCTTGCATGCAGTAAGATAGATTGTATTATAACATTGACTTTTTGTGTCATTATCTGTTTATTATTAGTTCACCTGAGTTAGAGGTAAACACAATAGTATGTGGTCCATCCTCTCTGTTCATTGGTATGTTAGACCTTCACATTTTCGACTTCTTCAAAACCACTACATGTAGAAATGTTCCGGTATGAGTTCTGAAGAAACGTTTTACTCTTCTGTGGCTGAGACACTTTATACTTTTTCTACCCAACTATTGCATGTCAAGTCATTAAAATCACTGGAAATGTTCCACTGGAGGGTGTTTTACTACTTTTTTGAGCCGCATTTCATATAACTGTTAGAGAAAACCGAAATCAAGAATGGACAATCCAGAGATACGTACGACATAGGTAACAAGACACAGAACGAAGACAAAAGACAACAAAACAACACAAAAAACTACAAAAATTAGTAACATGGACCCCCTACTAAAATCTGGAGATGAATCCAAGTGCTGGCGAAGGGTAAGCCGTTACTCTTTCTTATGAGGCACTCGTCATGTTGGTGGTATATAGTCAAGTCTGCTATACGTCTAGTTGGTGATAGGGGATGTAAAAGGCAAAAGATTTACTGCCACCTGAGAAATAGATATTACGTAACCGTCAATCAGGTCGTGATGACGACGGTAGAATTGTTGTAGTGATGACTTAAACCCTGAAGCAGCGTGGCCTTGTTTGTGTAGCTTTCGAGTCAGCAGCTAAGCTCTGTCCAGAAAATCACTGTATTGGCCACAAGCCTTGGCACAACGTTTGAGTTGTGAAATATGAAATTCATACTCTGGTATTACTGGAATATTGTTACTGATGAAAGGGAATCCGAGTTGGTCGTCCTGGTCTCTGTTTGTCTGTAACATTTTCGACTTGTTCTCCAGACTTCTTCTTACTCTGGATACAAAGCAGAGCTCGAAACATCGAGTGCAATTGCCCCATGCCAAGTATCCAAACTAGCTAGAAATCTTCATAATTGAGGTCGCTAAGAAGCATTGTTTGTGTTTGAAGCATTTGAAATTCAAGATGGCTGCTCTGGCCTCTAACTGGCTAAGACATTTATTATTTTTTTCTCAGAACTATTACATGCCACACTTGCAAGATATGTAATATATTTTTGTATCGGGTGGTCTTTCAGGAGTATTATACAATTACTTTTCAGAGCAATTTTAAATCCAAGTTACCTGCTGACCTTTCCATTTAACTTAAACAATTAAATTAAAGACACTCCGTAAACGACAATTTACGTTAGAAATGCTGAGGAAATTTCCAGGAAGCAATGTGCCCTCCTCACTCAGCAGATTGTGTATCATATTGTTGATGATCATTGATGTTTAATAAATTGTCGTATATGTATTGTACATCTCTTTTTTCTACCACTTTGCATCATTTTAACTATAAATAAGACACTTTCTAAAGTACAAACATAAATGATAAACTATGGTTTTAACATGACTGATAAATGCGTCTATCAATTGCTATTGCGTCAATTACTTCTGACTCGTCTGGACGACTGACATGTTAAACTGTATGTTGTACTTTCGGGGAGGGGGTGTGGTGTTTAACGCCACTTTCAACAATATTTCAACTATATCGTGGTGGTCCGTTTTATTGTTACTGGTACACATACATTTATGTGCATGTTCTGTTCCATGTGTATATGTGTTATAATTGTTATGTAATCTAAAGGAGAATACTTCAAAAGTTGGTCTTGTGTCTGATCCATTTTGTCTCTATGAGCAAATACAATTTCTATAAGCGAAAACTTAATTTTAATACACTGACACACTCGCTTTCATCTACATGTAGTATTAATTAAATTTCTATTTTTATATTTTATTATCACTGTCTTTGAATATTTCTGTTAGTTATTCTAATCTAGATTGTGTGTGTGTTATTTTAACTTTCAGAAATCATTGTACTTATTTCAGTAATTGCCTAGTCTATCCCATGTTGGGTTTCTATAAGAAATGTTTCATTTAAAAATGTATTACTTTATTTTTAACTTAATTTAATGATAGATTGTTAATAAGTTATTGTCTTGAAAAATCCATTTGAAATTTTCTATATATCAGGAGGAACAAAATTTTGACTTTCAACAAGATTACATTTTATTTCAATTTGTGCATGATGAAAGAGATAATCATATTCATATATTTTGAGCATATCACCGAAGACAGGAGACTGTTACTCATTTCGTGTGATACTATGGAGAGTTCCCTTAATAGATGCTGTTTAATATACCTAATCTGAATGAAAGGCCTTTTCCTTATACATGTATAATAAACTCTTGGTTGTTGATTTTTTTAGGGCTTTTGTCAATATCATAAGTTTCAGGAAGAGCATTTTAAGAATAAAATGAAAAAATAAATAATCAATATCCCCAACCCACATATACATGACCCCACACTTTCCTGGCTTGGTACAGGCATTTCAGTAAAATGTGTTGGGGAGGAAACCACATCGGTGGCGTAATGGTTAACGTGCTCGTCTCGAGTGCGGTAGATCGTGGGTTCGAGACCCGGTTGGGTCAAACCAAAAACTATAAAATTGGTATTTGAACTATAGTTTTATAGGGGGACTCTTAGTGAAATGATGTGGTCATGTAAGTGTTTTATAGGGGGACTCTTGGTGAAATGATGTGGTCATGTAAGTGTTTTATATGGGGACTCTTGGTGAAATGATGTGGTCATGTAAGTGTTTTATAGGGGGACTCTTAGTGAAATGATGTGGTCATGTAAGTGTTTTATAGGGGGACTCTTGGTGAAATGATGTGGTCATGTAAGTGTTTTATAGGGGGACTCTTGGTGAAATGATGTGGTCATGTAAGTGTTTTCCACGTGTGAGTAACATGTCAATCATCACATGGGTCAGATATTATAAAGTATGCTTGAAGCTTGAACATCATACATAATGTATTTAATCTTCATGACACAGAAGTTGTCAAATGTATAATATTGTTCTATTAAAGACAGCCGATGGCCTCAAACATCATGTCAAAAAGAACAGTAGATTTCAGTAGTCTGGACCTTTTCCTGACCAAGAATTAAAGTCGCCAGTATTAATAAAAAAAAATTACTTTGTTCTTTTTTTTTATGTTACTAATTTCATTTTTAGCAGTAAAAAATGGGTAAAAAATAATGTTCATAGCACGTAGAGTTGACTGGGGATTATCGTGTCCTTTCCTCGGGACGCCTGCATGCGTCCACCCTGGCCTGCATGCGTCCACCCTGTGTGTATGATTTCTATTTAGTTATGTTCACTATCTATTGAGATTCAAGGAATAATCACAATTATTCAGTTAAAAATTTGGCTTTGCGTTTAAAAGAAACTAAATGTTAATATCAATTTACTGGTATCTAAGATTGTATTTACATTCCTATATTTGAACAATAAGTAAATACTTGTTAAATATAGTTTTAATTACGAAGACATTTAATTATTGACTTGTAATATTATCTGTATTTATGATATTTACTTTGAAATATCTTAGAAAATACTTAAATTTATAACCAACCCTTAATTTTCGTAGTTTATATTTAAACTCTTTAGACACTTAACTTTAGGCAGCTTAATGTGTGTAGTTTAATTTAACCTGTATAATTGGCTTAGGAACTTCAAATGTATGTTTCCGTTATATATACTTAAATGTATTTACATGGATGCTTAGTCTGTGTCAAGTATCATCAGCTCAGTAGTTTAATTTGACAGTTATAATCGGGTTAGGACATTCAGTAAATATAACTCTTGTAGTGTCCGTTACAGATGCTTTACTTTGTTTACATTGATGCTTAGTTTGGGTTTAAAAATCATCACTTTCTTTGCGGTACAACTTATAAGTTAGTTAGTTTACAATACGTATTAATTATTATGTACTTTGTTACATATTGGTTGTAGAAATTATATGGAGTAAATACTCTGCTAAAAACATAGACAAGATTGAATACTATAGTATTTGATAAATATATATAGCTCTATTTCTAGCTGTTAAATTAAATTATGAATGATGTAAGAAGATTAAGTCATTTAAAAAGTTTTCGAAATCTGACTACCATTTGTACTGGTTGAAATGGCATCAAACTACATTGCCATTTTGTCTGGTTGACTGTCAATAAATAGTCATGTGACTTTCTGCGTTGGCCTACTCGTAACCCATTTTTGCGCCTCTTATACACATAAACTTTATATTTTAAGACACAGCATTAATATTGTGTTTATCCTGCAGATAATCGCATTATTCTTTGTCAACAGGAAATGAACTGATTTACAACTAGTTTACCGACGCTCAACAGGTAAAACAGGTGAAAGAGTATCCAAAAAGTTATATTTATACTAGTAATATAACCTTTCTTTATCCAACACATTTATTTAGCTGTTAAATGCAACTGCGGAATCATATTATGTGTTGTATGCTTCTGTTTACAAGAATGTTCACTAGATATTGTATACTGTACAGTTATTTATTCTTTATTTGCGGTAATGGACGGACCATTTAACTTCCGGGGGGGGGGTATGGTTTTTTCTAAAAAAAAAAAAATATTCTGATTCCCAATGTTGCTGAAAAAAATATTTTGATTTTGGTGGAGGGAAAAAAATAATCTGATTCAGGGTTTTTGTCATATAACCTAATGTTAAATTCTGGGGGAAAATGTCGCGCTTTGCTACGGACATTCATTTACCCTGCTATTGTACTGTCCATATTTATGATATCATTCATTTTTTTGTGATAGTATGTGGGCTGGAATATGTACATGTTTTCTTATACTTTATTTCTATATCCCCCGCTGGCGATCCAATTATCAAGAGTATGATGTTGAGATCCGACCAACCGGTTTAACCCTACCTCATTTTTGTAGCTGTCCTAAGCCAGGACCTGGATTCCTAACGTCACATGTGGTCTTTTTTATGTTCAATTAGTTGAGGTGAGAGATGATTGTTTTTGTTGATATTGGTGGAATTGTTGACCTTCACTGTTTAAACTTTCTTTTCACAACATACAATACAGTAAATAGTTTAAAAAAAATAATAATCAAGAAAATAATAAAATTAACGTCATTAAATCCTTAATATGGAATGGAAAGATAGTTTATAATATAATTTAATATCAGGTACATATCTCCTTTCCTCAGTTCTAATGACTGTTTAATTTACGAAACCACTGTTTTCATATCTTCTGTTGTTGGGTTTAGTATAAATATAATTCATTTTTCAGTTATAGTACAATTATTGAAATCATTGTTATTTCAAAAATGATTCATTATATTTTATGTTTATTTTACAATTGAAAATGAAATAAAATTTATTTTCTAGACCGTTATATGTTTTACATTCTGTTATCTCTTGGTATCTTTGTTCATCTCATTGTTTCTAATACTAGTAATAGCTGGTGGTTACTTATTCTATACGTTAAATAACATTTAATTTGTTTGATGATGTTGTTTACACAGGTTTGAAATTCTTACACATTTCAGTTTTGAAAAGAAAAGTGTAACAGGTTGCAAGCAGTGAAAACATTGATTTGTTTATCATTGATTACGTGATAATACGATACTTATTTGTTTGTAACTATTGATATTTGTCACCTGTGTCAATTTCTGGACAAGATAGACATGACCTGACATCCTTTGTTTGTTAAAAAATACAAAACCCAGATGACCCTGGATCGATATTATCTTTTATCATGCTGGTAATACTACGGGCGATAATCACTCTTCATTGTCAATTCAAATTAGAAATAACACTATCACATCGATAATATACAACGGCGGCGATAACGGATCTCCCTGTTGCACTGCTTTGATTGAATTTTTAAAATGACGTGAAATATCTATCAAAATGTCATAATAAATTAGATGTCAATTACAAGACTTTGTGGTTTGATTTTAGTTGTATTTTACATATCAATTGTTAACATAATTTATGCGATATTAAATGTTAACATACCGTGGATACTGAACATCCACAAAATTGTAAAGGTTACCCCCAGGTTATATTAAATTGTTACTATTATTCTTTTGCATTACGATGTATACATTTTTTAGAATTAAATGATAATTTCCTGAATTGCTCATGCAAATGGAAAATATGTATTTTTACTATCTCCCGTGGCAATGTGTATATTAAAACTGTACATAATTCTCTGGATTTTATTAAATACATGTCATTTTCTATCTTGTAGAATATGACATAAATCGGTGACTAGACGCACAGAGGCTATGTATATTATTTAAATCAGTTGAGTTGTTGTCTAAAGTTAAACGCATGAAATATATTGAAATAACTATGCATAGTTTTGAAAGTACATGTTGTTCAGTTTAATTTGGACTTTGAATGATGGTGATAAGCGAACATGGAAGATTAAAGAAGGGGCATTATCACGATAGTATACTTTATTTCAGTTAAAGGGTTTCTTAGAAATGATGCAGGAATTAGTTTATCAATAGAGTAATGCTATTGCAAAAATTGTCTGTCATAACCACTGAGCGCTCGAAATATAGATCAACTTTTTCTTTACAAATGTTATAGTTTCAAACCTTCGAACCCATGGCAGTGGTGTTAGACTCGTACAAGTTTACAAGTTGACACTCTCAACCACTATGCCATCTCATGTCCACTTCTATTACTTGGAAAAGATTCCCGGTAAATTTGTATTTGGTATGAATAATCAATTACAATAATTCACCTACAATCCAACTTTTTCAACCTGCATTGATCATGTAAATGTGATGTACCTACACACTGACAGACTAAAGCATGGTCACACATCTGTAACGAGATGGTGGTAGAAATATCTGGAGCATGCCACAAAATGTTGGCTGTCCCTATGGTCTGAATCAAAGTACATAACATTCCATAAAACATCTAGACTTTTGTCAAACTTTGAAGGAATTGATATGTACAAATGTCTGCTGGAGATGTCATTGGTGTGTGATTGGCCCTCGTTAAATATACTGAATAGTGTGGATAAACACAACATACTACATGAACATCACTGTGTGATAAAGAGGAGTAAAGATATATATGTATAACATAGGTTTATACGAATGTGATGTACCATCCCAATATGTTTAATATTTTATCCATCAAACATTAAATGTTGAAGACTTGCTAGGTTACAGTTGACCATAAATTAATCATATAAAAACAAACATGTCACATCATAGTTTTATAACAATCAACTATAACAAGCTCATTATTCGTTATTATTGTTTTGTTTATTCGCCGGTAGGATGGGAAAAGGGATGGTCCTCTGATATAATTAGAAAAATAGAGCCAGGATATACTGCGTGTTTTAGACAAATATATGTCGTTTTAAATCATTTTATTGTACAGTAGTTACTTTATGATTCGCGTGAACTAAAAGAGGAGATGGTTTGCAAAATTTTGGTTAATATCATTCCGATAATCTAAGAAGATATTGTCATGTCAATTCAGTCATAATTGTGTGCCTCTAGGTATTTGTCTGTAATTATTTTCCAGTGATAACATTATCCTTCTCATCTGTGATGTCTAATGACACTATAATTCTGTTTACGTGATAAACCAACGACAACCTCTTGTTTGTATGTACAGTTTGTTACTAATTACAATAGAAAATGCACAATGAATGAAACCAATAGAAACGGGACCTCCCAATGAATAATTTGATAACTTTTCAAGGGCAATTTCTTTACATGTGTTCCTTTTAAAAATTAAAACTGTATTGTCATGAGTAGCAATCACGTAAGACAATAATAGAACATGATCATCTAGAAACTACTTACTCTGGGATTTAATATATACCTTAAACCGATACAACTGAGAAATAGTAAATACCGTCAACCTAGCATGCACTTGGTCTAAACACTCACTCTACATTGGTACTGGTGAAGGTTCCCACGGCTCCATCCGCAGAGCTCCTCCGCTCGTCCTAAAGTACAGGATAGGGGGTGCCCTCTCTATGAGGGGGTCAGGTTTAAATACGTAAATCCTGATCGTCAACCATAGTGGGTATAACGTGTTTACAGAGTGTTGCACTCATCTGGACGTACAAAACCTCTTTTCATAGATTTCGAAAAATATTAAACTTTTTTTAGGGGTGGGGGGGGGGTATTATTTTTTGTTTTATTATTGTTTATTGAATAAAGTTGAAGTTGAATATAGATTTCGAAAAAGAGTATGCGTATTGTGACCGCTACAAAACACTAAACATTTCGCTCCTACTCAGTTCTCAATACTTTTTCATTTGTAGTCAAAATTGTTTTCTGACAGAGCTGCACCAAGCGCGCCCTAAGGTGGAGGATAAGAGTATCATTACAATTGGGGTTGCCATGTTATGATACTGAAATCCTGACTGTGAGTGGTTAACGTGCTTGGAGGGTGCTACGCTCCCCTGCACGATATATATAAAAGAGGAGGCGCATTATAGCACCTACAAAAAAAGAAACTTCCCTTTCCAGCTCTCCATATTTTTCAGAAGCCGCCAAAAGTCGTTTCCTTCGTTGTACAGTTCCACTCTCATTTCTTTATACTTTTTTGAACGTGTTTGCGTCCACAAGAAATACGTTATGCGGAAATACATACCGACATTGTACAGAATAAAAGTAGCACCTTGACGCGAGGTCAGATTTTTTTCAAATTAAACAAATAATTCAACAATTCAATATGTGATAACAGAGATGATTAATGGATAAAATATACAACTTTAAGGTTTAAATGCTTATTTAATAAGGAAAAAACTTGGTTCTAACTGCCTGGCATTTTAACGTAACCAAGAACGAATACTCTGTCCTGACAGTAACACTTGTAAACGACTTGCCAGCTCAAATTTTATTTATAAGGTCACCTGAACGTGACCCTCTATGGGATTGTTTTAGATCTTTATTCACGACATATCAGAAATGGGAAGAGATCTAATTTTAATCAGGTTAGATCTACATTGTATATATCGTTACAAGAATCAATAATACAAAGGAACAGTGATATCTGAAGTCGAAATTGAGATACTATGCTTAATATAAACTTTATTTGTAATGGACAATCATATAAGTTTTCGATTCTCTCCTGTGACAAGGTGTACTCGATACAACTATAAAGTTAATATATGGCTTCCTGATAGTTGATAGTTTTCTTCATATGGCATTGTTTCCTCCACCAATAAAACGTATCTGTTAAAACGTGAGTTAATACCCTTAGTCCTCAACCATAATCGTGTTACTCTAGTAAAACTCGTGCAGTTATCCCCATGGTAGGATAAAATTCTGAAACGGTGAAGGGTTTTAATGTCAAATACGAACTAGATCTGTATTTTGTGGAATGAACGGCAATATTTTTGTGTAAATGACAGACGGACGGACAATGCGCCCCGCTATATTTCTCGATGAACATCACTGCAGTTAAATGCCTAACAGACTATTTCATTATTATTGTAGTAACGTACGTAAGTACAGGTAAATGAACTTTAGTTGTACTTAATGCTTGTTTACAGAATACTGATAGTACATCTAATATGTTGTCACGGTGGTTTAATGCAATTGTCATAATTGTATATGCACATTACGAAATTTATGTAAATGTCGTTTCTATGTCAATAATCCCAGATGTTGTTTATTTACAAATATAAATATTAACATGCAGCGGATCTGTACTATCACGTGAACTGTGTTTCACTTTTTTAACTAGGACATGTAGAATCCTTTAGAGAGATTCTCTTCTAATCAATAATGCTAATATACATGATTGATTGATTTGATTTAAACTTATTTTATTGTTCATAATAACAACAAATGGATCAGACACAAGTTTTGCAACTTAGAAATGTCTTCTCCGCTAGTTACATCAATTTACATATAATCATAACAGTATTAAATACATAATAAAATATTTGTTAGGAATATGGAGACGAAGGAAAAAAAACAATAAGCGAAAGAAGAAAAAAAACATACAATAGAACGGATTGATTGCTTGCTTGCTTGCTTGCTTGCTTGATTGATTGATTGATTGATTGATTGATTGATTGATTGATTGATTGATTGATTTATTTATTTATTTATTTATTTATTGATCGATTGATTGAGTCTTTCTTGCTAAACTAAATATCTATGTCCACTGGCTTGAGATATGGTAACAGGTATTAGTGTTTGTCGTCACTTTCAGCACCTTTTGTTCAGCTATATATTATGAATAAGAACCTGGAAACCTTCAAACGTGGGTTAGCAGTGGGTCTTGAACCGACGTCAGTGATGTTAGGCTTAACTTGTGGTCACAAGTAAATTATGTTAATTCCTCGGCCACCCAAACACCTCGTTTGAAATAGAAATCGGAATACACAGAACAAACCGGTATCAAGAATAATGCACCGGTATTTCTCAAAATAAATATTGATATGTAAGCAATTACTGAAAGACTCCTTGATACTACCTTCTCTGAAGAAAGAGGCTTTTGGTAATATGTCTGGGGTGTTATTTTGTATTTTATTCCTTCAAGAGATTTGAAATTAAACTTTTTTGGACCGAGTCCAGTTCTTCAATAGCGTAAGCCAATCTGCATTTTAAGCTTACAGGTGGAAAACAATCTTCATTTTAACTAACAAATGTTTTGTGAAGATATGATTAAACTTTGTAAACAATACTCAATATTTTGACACGATTTACTGAACCATTTACATAGCCCTGGGTTAGCAACGTTTTTATTTAACAAATAAAAAAGTGTTTACGAAAAACTATGTTGTTTTGCTTGTTTATGTGATTCCACGAAAAGGTTTTCATGCAATTTTTTTTTTTTTTTTTTTTTTTGTGCCTTGATAAAGTATTTGTCCAATACACGGACGCCATAATTAGATGTTTGAGAGACATCACGTCACAAGGATATTTCACTATACATATATTGTTTTCTGTTAAAGTCTGTCTTTTGAAAGCAACCCCTGCAATGTTAACTATTACTTCTGCTTGTTCTTATCTATAATAAGGTGGATATTTATATATGTAGATAAGAAATAGACATAATCAAGAAAAGTAACGAAATTTGCTTTATATTTCCATCTTGCTTTATCATGTTTATGTATACCTAAACACAAATTATGACGTATGCCTGACATGTTATAACTGACTTGTACCATGATTCTATGATTGATGGATGGAGGCCGTCGTGATCGTGTTCAGATGGTAGGTAGTTGGTTTTACGGATACCTATGCAATCAATGCCTATCACCACTAACTTTGTGAGTTCGAATCCTGCTCATGGCGAATTGTACTCGATACAAAATTGTGATACAGTTTGTCAGTGACCTGCGACAGCTCGGTGGTTTTCTCCAGGTTCTCCGGTGTCCTCCGGTGTTCTCCGGTGTCCTCCGCCAATAAAACTGATCGCCACGACATAACTGAAATATTGTTGAAAGTGGCGTTAAACCCCATTGCCCTAACCCCTTATGACTGATGCACACTGATAGCTTTTTAATATTTAAAGGTTATGGTTTTCTAAGAATAAGTCCTTATCTTACGATAAAGCATGATTAAAGCAGGATATTTGGTGAAATGACGACAGCGAGTTACACATCTATTTATCCTGTCTGAACCATTCAATCTTTGTCCGTCATTACAAATTAACCATTCGATACCTACCCGGCTAATTGTGGCCGTCCTACCGTAAATCGGGAAATTTTGGTCATGGTTTTATTTTGGCCTATTTTGGCCCCTAAATACGAAGTGCCAAAATTAAACACACCAAAATATGTCACACTCCAAAAATTAACCGCCAAAATTGAACACTGCCTTAATATCTTTTTATATTTATATTCCCTAGTCTGTACCTTTTTGTCTTACTTCTTTCCTGAGTAAAACTTTGTCAATTACCGTTTTACATGTTTAAAATCCACCTGTTATGTAAATCTATTGTCAAAACTCTCCATTATTTTTAAGGAATGGAAAGTTATTGTTCTCTTTGTACTTTATATACTACATTGTTGTATACACAGACTTTTTTTGTTACAAGATTAATAATTAATAAAATTATTAAAGTACAATGGGTGGATTTTAAGTTGGAGAATGTCCTCGTATCTCTCCATTCCTTAAAAACAATGGGCCTAGGCCCCTTTGGGGCCTCGACTCCATTATTTTTAAGGAATGTAGAGTTACTCGGGCATTCTCGTATACATATACACACACAAGTCAAACTGAAAAGTGTTCACGCTGTGAGTTTTGGTCCCAGGCGTATTTTTACATTGGACATTCGAGCTTATAGTTTGACAAGTGTAGCGGAACGTTCAATATGTCTATAAAATCTATTTTAAGTTTCTTAAACCAAAATCGCAGGAATTACTGATTGAAAGTTCATCTGTTGACAAAAGAACTAAAGATGTATGTTACGAAAAGTTGGAGATGGTATACAGTGATTCAGAGTCAACTTCAACACCAAAGAGGGGGAAATACCAAATCATGTTGCCGGCCGAACGTGCGGAAATTGGGAAATATGCTAGTCAGCATTCAACACCACAAACCATCGCTCATTTCAAGAGTAAGTTTAATTTAAAACGCACATCCGTCCGAAATCTTAAACCAAAGTATTTGGGAGAACTGTCGAGAAAAAGAAAGCTATTTGAATCTACTAACTCTGATGACAGTGTTGCGGATATCACTGAATTACAGCAGAGAAAACATGGAAGACCTGTTTTACTTGGGGAAGAACTAGACCAAAGGAGGAAATGTTAATTCAAGAATTGTACGAGCTCTCGGAAAAGGAGTATAACGTGTTCTCATCTCGATCTATAATTCAAAGAAAAAATGGAATAGATCTGACTTGATTGGTTATTTAGTTCAACTTTACCTCCAGTTTTTTTTTTTGTAAATATATCTTGACAAAAATACTAAAACGTATTAGATAATATATTTTGTATATTTACTATTGTTTTAAAACACCTTTTTATCATAAGTGTTACAAATTAAAAAAAAAACGAATGTGTGGTGAGGTAAAGACAATAAAAAGTGTCAAAATCTTAAGTCTGGCATGTAATGTATTTAGAAGAAGTATGGTATAGTTGTTTTTCATGAGAACCGTCTCAGTAATTACCATCTTTACTGATGAAACGATAAGATTTACCATTCCGCATGGTGTTTTGAGTGGCATGTCTTATCTATCAACTTTATGTCTGTCAGTTCATATTCACAAAACAAGATCAACATGGCCTTATCTTTATCATGTACGTAATATCGTTTCACTGACGACCAATTGTCATTATGTCATTATAAACATTTCTTTTCCTTCCTGTCGTTTAATTACAGTTTGATACGATGATCCACAAATGATTTTCACAAAAGAGACAATAGTTTTTCTTCTCCGTCAATTTCAGGAATTATGGTGCTTATTAATGGAGGCGATACATAAAGGATAAGTACACTTGGAAGAGGGGGGTTTGAGAAGGGCGGTTAACAAGTTGGATGGATAATAGTATCCATTGCAACATTTAATCACTGATTAAAAGATTTTCGTGAACTGTCAGAGCAGTGAGTTGTTTGACCATTAGAGTGGCGTTAATCTCGGGAGATCTTTGCAGTACGACACTTGTTTTATTGTAATGTCGTTGGAGGTCCAATTACCAGAGGGTGGTTGGAATCCCATTAATCGTTTTAACACCGCCATATGTTTGTGCCAAAAACAAAAGACTATAAAATTGGTATTTGTTACTTCCCCGCTAAATACGCAGCATTAAGAAGAAAGAGCAAAATCTGATTGGCTCAGAATAAGCATGGACTAGCACTAAAATGCAACTAAACGTGTTTTTCTAGTAGAAGGCGGACATTGTTATAATCTCATTCAATGTAAGTTGTCCTTGTCATGATATTGCTGACTTATTGCTCATTTGGCGTTAAACAACAATCACTCACAATTTATTCGTGTAGTGCGAGTCTCCTGGTACCGGATTTATGTAGGGCGAAATGTAGCAGCAATAGTGCGGACGGGAAAGAGGACACCTTCAACCGTTCGAAAACTTTAATACATAATTAACAATACAACAAGCTCTCGTGGGCTTTTCAAACTGACACTTTTGAAAATAATTGGAATGACTCTTCCTACTGTATATATTGTAATTAAATCTTGAAGTTGTTTTGAACTTTTTACATTGCAGGATGTACGTATATTTTCGGTAAAATTTATGCACTGCCATGGCTGCGAAACAAACTGGAAAAGTACGTTGGTTCAAATACATTTCATACTTTCAGACAATATACGTAAACTGTCGTCCTAACGGTTCGAGTATGTATTTTATTCCCCCCATCCCCCCCCCCCCNNNNCACACACACACACACAACCAGCGAACACTGATCTCTTGAACCTCACACCTATTTCAATATCCCATGGGGCGTTCTTGCATTCTGCAATAACTATCATCATTTTCCACTACTAAAACAAAAGAAGCTAATTTTGATTATGGCATAACATCAATAAAGAAGTCACACGTTTTGACAACTTATATGCACGCTCTGTGGTATCTAAGCTTTTATATTTTCATTTGTTCGTCTATCATTATCAACGTACTTGATGTTTGTACCTCAACATCTTTATATTAATTAGTAAAACGTCACGATTTTTGGTCTACATCACTACAGATTAAAACATAGCTAAAAATAGTCGACTGAGTGATTTCATTCTGTGGTTAAGAATCCCATGCCATGGACTATTTGTCTCCTTTCTCAGGTTTCTGTAATAATATGTTGCCAATCATCCTCTTCTACAAGTTTGGTTTACAAATGGTCTGACGTCCCAATATTGTTGTTGATGCACTATATATAAACGCCAACCAATCAAATCACATCATAAATCTACGGAAGATGAGAAAGGCCATGCCAATTAAGCAGAACTTTGAGGGTATATGTTTTTCTTTCATAGTGTGGATATTGTATAAGCTGACTTAATATAGATTGTATTCAACAAGTAGCTTCACACATCGCGTAAATCCATTAAACTTTCTTTTGTCTTTATTTCATAAATATTATGTGATAAGATTTGGTTAGATTCTTACCATAGTGCATAACACTACATCAACACCATTTAAAACTACGTTATATAGTCCTATAATATAACATCATATAAGACTCCGTACGTTTCCAAAACGACGCGTTTCCCACAAAAAAAGTAAACGATTTAAAACGTACAGTAGGACTATTAAAACTACACAAGCACCACACAATACAACAGGTCGTCCACGTAATAGTATACAGTTATTTCATGCCTGTTCAGGGAACAGTCAAAACTATTGACCCGAGGTGATGGAGATGACTTGAGAACTGCTGCCCGAGGCAGAAGGCCGATGGAAACAGTTCCCAAGTCATATCCAGCACCGAGGGACAATATGTCTCTACTTGTTGCTGTTAAGAACAATTGGATAATCTCAAAAGACATGACTGTGGTCTTGTTGATCAATTGATGAATATCGTTAAATTTGACCAAAGGGCTACAACCACTACCATTGTGTACGCACCAGACAACCTCATGTGTAAACTCAGGTTTCCAGACATCTATACCGAAAACTGGGGGTGTCACTGGTCAGTTTGATGAATATGCCCAACTTTTCGCGTATATTTTTATTAGATTGTTAATTTGTGATCTGAATATGTTGTGTAAATTAGTCCATTACTGGAGAGAATACAACAAGTTGGTTAATTTAATATGTAATAAAAAGTAAAATTATTTACTAACAAGAAAAAACATTACAAACGCGTCTTGCACTAAATTTTTAGATTTCTACATTTTTATTGCAAAAATAGGAGTACTTCTACTTAAGCGGATCCTTCCCCTAATCCTAACGCTAATCATAACCAACCCTAACACTAACCCTAACCCTAACCCGTTTGTTGTCATATCCGCATTGCAATCGTAACTACTCGGCCATTCTCGCTACTCTTCCAATAACCTCGTAAGTAGGTAGTAGAAATTCTTCTTAAATTGTTTGCCGGAAGATAAGCCGCACAAAAATATAGTCCACAAAAATCCAATATGGAAGACAAAATTAATATCATAGCACCAGTTAATCAGTGAAATTCTACATGTAGATAAATATTATAGCTGTATCGCTTTTATCATAAATTATGGTTAATTCTTTTTTGTCACATGACCTAACATTTAGAAAGTAGTTCTATTTATCCGCCACCTACTTACGAGGTTATTGGAAGGGTAGCGAGAATGGCCGAGTAGTTGCGATTGATCCGCATGGTTGATGGTAGCGAAATGAAAGATCACGGGTCATGCGCGATGATTAATATTACAATATCTGACTTCCGGTGTCCACTTAAGTAGATTATATCCCATAAAAATTGACGATAGAACATATTTCAACTTTTTCACAATATCCACAATGTATATGCACAACCAGTCCGTTTATTTGTTTTTGTTTTGAAGAAGTCTTGAAGGAAACATCATCAACAATGTACATATAGATTGTTTACGTTATTTGTGACTGTACCTTTGTTACATATAGATTGTTTACTTTATTTGTGACTGTACCTTTGTTACATGTAGATTGTTTACGTTATTTGTGACTGTACCTTTGTTACAT
>MJUT01000558.1:333922-357696 GCA_002080005.1 Gigantidas platifrons
TATATGTCGTCTTGTGCTATTTACGTGTTAGTATATGTCGTATTGTGCTATTTACGTGTCAGTATATATATCGTCTTGTGCTATTTACGTGTTAGTATATGTCGTCTCATGCTATTTACGTGTTAGTATATGTCGTCTCATGCTATTTACGTGTTAGTATATGTCGTCTTGTGCTATTTACGTGTTAGTATATGTCGTCTTGTGTTATTTACGTGCTAGTATATGTCGTCTTGTGCTATTTGCGTGTTAGTATATGTCGTCTTGTGCTATTTACGTGTCAGTATATATGTCGTCTTGTGCTATTTTCGTGTTAGTATATGTCGTCTCATGCTATTTACGTGTTAGTATATGTCACCTCATGCTATTTATCTGCTAGTATATGTCGTCTTGTGCTATTCCCGTGTTAGTATATGTCGTCTTGTGCTATTTCCGTGTTAGTATATGTCGTCTTGTGCTATTTACATGCTAGTATATGTCGTCTTGTGCTATTTACGTGCTAGTATATGTCATCTTGTGCTAATTACGTGCTAGTATATGTCATCTTGTGCTATTTACGTGTTAGTATATGTCGTCTTGTGCTATTTACGTGTCAGTATATATGTCGTCTTGTGCTATTTCCGTGTTAGTATATGTCGTCTCATGCTATTTACGTGTTAGTATATGTCGTCTTGTGCTATTTACGTGTTAGTATATGTCGTCTTGTGCTAATTACGTGCTAGTATATGTCGTCTTGTGCTATTTACGTGTTAGTATATGTCGTCTTGTGCTATTTACGTGTCAGTATATATGTCGTCTTGTGCTATTTACGTGTTAGTATATGTCGTCTTGTGCTATTTACGTGTTAGTATATATGTCGTCTTGTGCTATTTACGTGTTAGTATATGTCGTATTGTGCTATTTACGTGTCAGTATATATGTCGTCTTGTGCTATTTATGTGTCAGTATATATGTCGCCTCATGCTATTTACGTGTTAGTATATGTCGCCTCATGCTATTTACGTGTTAGTATATGTCGTCTCATGCTATTTACGTGTTAGTATATGTCGTCGTGTGCTATTTACGTGTTAGTATATGTCGTCTTGTGCTATTTACGTGCTAGTATATGTCGTCTTGTGCTATTTGCCTGTTAGTATATGTCGTCTTGTGCTATTTACGTGTCAATATATATGTCGTCTTGTGCTATTTCCGTGTTAGTATATGTCGTCTCATGCTATTTACGTGTTAGTATATGTCGCCTCATGCTATTTACGTGCTAGTATATGTCGTCTTGTGCTATTTACGTGTTAGTACGTGTCGTCTTGTGCTATTTACGTGTCAGTTTATATGTCGTCTTGTGCTATTTCCGTGTTAGTATATGTCGTCTCATGCTATTTACGTGTTAGTATATGTCATCTTGTGCTATTTACGTGCTAGTATATGTCGTCTTGTGCTATTTACGTTCTATTTTAGAACAATCCATATCATTGTAGACGTGTGTTTTGATAACTGAGCTGGAATTTCTGTGTTTTGTTATCATTTTACACCGTATATGGGTGGTTTTTGGTTGTTTGGGGTGTTTGGGTAAGTCTATGGGTCCTTATATATGTATCACATTTATATTTTCATGTGTAATAAATAAAGATTCTTGAGATTCTTCTTGTGTTCAATGAAGTATATATTTCGGGAGTCAGCAGTACAGTGAGCACTTTGATATATTCTACAATTTGAAGCAGTACATTGAGCACTTTGCATGTTTGTTGTTATGTTATAATTAACATATTTACAGTGTTTGCATGTTTATGCACAAGAGAGAGAAAAAATAGATAAGAGAAAGCCGAGCTCCGTGAGAAAACACTCCTACGCTGTAGACTATTTTACTACAGAGATATGGTACATCATTATAATCCACGATGTATCACTTGTCTTGTTTTCGCATTTTTATGTTTACATGAATAACAGAATAGATAAAACGTAATACAGAGAATATAAATACGGTACTTGTTTGAATATATTTAACTGGTTCTTTGTATATTCCATTGATTAACTGTCCCTCCTTTGTTTCTATTCCTGTGTCGTGGGGTGTCAGTCCTCGCGATGAGCATCGGTATTCCGGACAAAGACAAGTAAAACTTTGTTCAACCAGTATTTTTATTTTCAGTTTTTATTTAGAACTATATAAAAATAAATTAAAGAATTTGATTCGGACCATTATATTAATATTTTTATTCCGAGGGGTTGGTGTGACACTGAATGTCAAAACTCTAATACATTTGTAGTTGCCATTTTAACAATGATTATGGTTCCTATCATATTGATCAGAATAGTTATAGTATATAAATCATGAACAAATAAATATATTTAGGAAGCAGACAGGTGCGTTATTGAGACATTTTTGTCTAGTTTGATTTCGCGAAACTCTGGAAATATATATTTATTATGTCTGACAATAAATCAAGGAAAGTTTAAAGGCAAGTAATCCAGTTACGTGTTAAGTAATAAATAAGATCTATACATGTAGTTTCCTTATTGCATATTTATTCATATTAAAGATGGGCGACATTTTATATCATTGTTTGTTTTATATATTGGTTGTTTGTGTTGTTAAACCCGTTTATTGGTACATGTAGTCACGGTCGGTCTTAGGAGGTACGTGCCCAATAGCGTATGTTGTTCTCTGTAAAACCCGCGGTGTGTTGTTTGTTGTCCAATAAGGACAAACAATACAATGTCCAAACGGAAAAGAGGTCCGGGTGACTCAATGAGTTAGATCATTGGATCTAACAACTGATACAAGCCTATCGCCAATACGGCGTGGGTTCGCGCCCAGCTTTGTAAATTACAAAAACGGGTGCACTCGACTCGCAGCCGCAAGTGATAAAGTTTACCAGTTGCTTGCCCAGGATCGGTGGTTCTTTCCGGATACTCCGGCTTCCTCCACCCACTAAAACTGGTCGCCATGATATAGCTGAAATATTGCTGAAAGTGGCGTTAAACACCAAAAATTCGAATTCATATTCAAATTCAAATTCATTCCAAACGGAAAAGGACAAAAATACAAACAATGGTCGACACAGCACTAGGCTGAAAACTAAAAACCGAGGAACAAGAACCCCAATAACGACCGGTGTGAACTCAGGTGGAAGCTTATTTAGTTCCTGTTCCACTATGGCAACCACCGTGTGGATCTTGTTCAAAATCCGGAGATAAGTCGTGCATGAGAGAAGAAGGTGGATATTTTAACAAAGTATTGGCTTGTATATATTTATAAATTATTTGGAATTTTAAAGAATATAAAAATCCAACTCAAGTTAGTCAGACTAGATATGTATACAACTTACACCCACTGTCCACCCAGTGCAAATACATCAACGTATATTTTGAGACAAAAATTTGATTTACCAGATATTGTCGGACTTGGTTGGTGAATCCTTGTGAATTAATGGTCGATATATTTGGTGGACAGTAGTTTTAGAAACTGGTAATGGAAGGATTGATCAACATGTATATATTCGTCTATAAACTATGAAAACATGCGTCCTATTTGGTTTCGGAGTAACTTGAGGTTCACGATTCCGGATTCCCAATTTTTTTTCAAAAGTAATCTACAATGGACAACTCAACTCTAACTTTAGATGTGGCTATGTTGTTTCTGTTTTCCTTTCGCCAAATTGATAGGATGAAAGATATAAAAAAAAAAAATACTCTGGCCCTTCCGTTTTCTACAAGAAATTTTGGTTAAATTTGAAGAAAAATTACCGATTTTATCATCCTCAAAAAGAGAAATCAGATTTTAGTTCCAGTGGAAAACAACGAATGTAGTAAGTGTTCCTATTACAATTTTCACGGGATTCTTTCAGAGGGAAGAGTGGACTTGCTGGGTATTGTTCTATCTTGATTGGCGAGATGACGGATGTTCAATTATTTGTTTTAATGGGTGTCTTGTAGCATTGATACTACTGTGTGTAAAATATTTACATGTCTGACTGGCATCTGAAAGCTCCTGGTATAAAACATACACTGACACTTGTGTGTCCTGGTGGGACCTTAATCCGTAGCAAATTAACCATATTATATATCATTATCTGATACTACCATCAATCTATAGTCAGAATTCCAAGGTCTATATACAAACTCTAGTAAATTTTCAGATATGTTATTTTTAATCATATACAAATGTATATAAATAAGTAGATTTATTGTCCACGTGGGTTTATAGGACATTCTCGAATAACGGGTCACCCGTCGTGTTTTGTTTGTTTGTTTTATTTGGTTTTGGGTTTTTTGTTTTGCTTTTGTTTTTGTTTTTGTTTTGGGGGGGGGGGGTTGTATGCGTTCATTTTCTTTTTTTTTCTTTTCTTTAAGGTCGCGACAACAAATCAATTCCTTTCATTTACACTATATAAGACAACACGTTTTGCACGTGCACATTTCAAACACAAGTGTCCGAAATATTATAATGTTAATCAAATTGTGATCAACGTGAGAAATATATGATATAAATTAATGTTTGGTTGTTTTTTTTTAAAAGTCGATCGGAATTCATACTGCATTATTCTTGTTTATTTACACATATGTAACGATTATCAATATCTTATTGCTCAATAATATAAATCTGTGAAATTATTGAATTATTTTTCATTGAAATGGGTTTGTTTCTGACAAAAGGCGCTAATTTGAGTTAATTAGCAAAATAAACAAGTTATTGGTCGGTACTCTTTGATTTATTTACCGTCAATCAACGAGGGATTATCTCTTTGATTCATATGAAATCGTAATTTTTATGTTTTCACACCAAAGTCTCAAAACTGTCATTGGTTAATAATCAAGAAACGCATTAAGCACAGACCTTCAGACTGGTCTGCACTTTATGTTAACCCTTTGTTTGATTTAGAACAATAAAAATAGGTTTATTTAATCAATACGCACTTTTTTTTATTTCATTATCAACATACACAGCAACATTAAATTATACAATCAGATCTGGTATACGCAGTTGCACTCAGAAAATAAATTCCGTGTTTTTTGTTTGCCGTTTTAGCATTGTGTTATTTTCTTGTCAACTACAGTTTAATGTCAACACGTTTTGATTGAATTATCCCCCTTATACTGAGTTTGTACTTGATAGAATTTGAAAATGATGACAGATGAAGTGTGCTTTAATTAACAGGTAGACTTATACCTACAGTGTTATATAGGTATGACATCTGAGAAGATTTTTTTCGCAATGGGGATTCTTGAAAAATTATCTACCTGCTATTCTAAATTTGACACATTTCGTATCAATATTAAATATATATTGTGACGTAAGTTTATATCTGTTGAAATCCAGGTAATCTTGAAAGATAATATCCTTTACCTGCTGTGCTGTGAATTCAGGTGTCAGAGTTTATCCGACAATTTAGAGGACTAACGATAATTCTTTTTCCCTATGACATTTCCATGCCATGATTACATTTGGGAATTTAGTATACTTAATTTTTTCTGACAAATTTACAGCTTAATTAGGTTGTTACAGGACATAAGAGTCATAAAATTATAAATACAAGTTGATATCATCTTCACCAAATTTTCCAAGTAATAAGTGAAGTCATAAGTCTGTAAGTGAATTAGTCAAAATGAGTAATTATAAGATAAACATAGGTACCTCAAGGCAAATTGTCGGGCAATAAATTTTCAAAAATTAACAAAGAAAAATGAGTAATTATAATTAAAAAATTAGACCGGATGGGACACTTTTCTCACTTGTACTCGGGACAAATTAGAGGCCTGGAGTAAAAAGTCAACACTTTGTTGTATTTTAAAGCCAATAGATTAAGACAACAACTATTATCTGAACAATTGAGATAAAATAATGAATTATTAATGAGTTACATTAAGACTGTTGACGTTTTTTTAGTAAAGCTTAATGAATTGTTCCTTCTAAATGTTCAGTCAGGGAAATACCTTTTTTAATGCCCATATGGCGATTGCTAACTTTTAAGTATTACACACATAATCAATTCTTTATTAAAGGAAGTTCAATACATGTACATTTACAAAGAAAGTAGAGAAATTGTATAATTATTCAGATTGTTGCTTTATATGCTCACAATATCAGATGGATTTATGTATATTACTTGTGACCTTTTCTAAAAATTATTATTGTTGGAAAAAAGGGATATCGGCCATTGATAAATATACAATATTAATTATGTCGATTCCAAAAAGGAAAAAGTTCGATTTATTTGTTTTTTTTTTGTCAAGGACAGTTCCTCCTTCGCTAACAGTTTACAGTTCAGAATGGAAATATTGAAAATACGTTGACTTTAGCCATCTACAGGAAGAAGGTCCCATTAGAGGCATGGTTACATGTAGCTAACAATATCATACTAGTGATATAATACTAATAATAGTGATTCTTTATTCTGTAAGCAAATACACCTTATAGAATTATTATAATACAGTGTAATATAAACTACTCTAATAAAATCAAAATTCTTTATCTAAAAGGCAGCTCTGTCTAAAATGTAAAAACTCATATTTTGGTAATATTAAGCAAACCTCATCTTCAGATGTTTGATTAGGTGTGTAAAATTATACCCACAACCAAACTGGGAGTAATAAAATCACAGGACAAATAAAATGACAAAATATACAAGAAAAATCAGAACAAAATTATTTCCCAAAACTAGAAGAAAAAATAATAATGAGAAAGTAAGACAATAATATTCCCATATCCCTATTAATTTGTGGGAGTTTTTATTTAAAACCAATAAAAAAAACATACTTTTGAGATATATTCTTGCGTTGTGTTTCACTGTTGAATTGTAACATGCATAGGTACAAGATTTTATTTATCATATCCGTATACTATGTGTGTACATACACTACGTGCGACAACAGAAAAATTGATAATTAACCAAATATCAACACAGTTTAGTAAACAAACAATCACGCCATCAGACGAGACTTTGTACGGCGTCTGGTCATTGTCTGACCTGCTCACCTGATACAATATCAATTTAAAATCATTCACAAATATAATATTATATATACATGTAGCCATCAAAATGCCGATATTTGATATTTCTATCATTAAAAAAATCCAGATGTTGAGCACGTGGAATTTCGCGCCAAATGAAAGAATCGCGGGAATATTGTCATGTGATGTGTATTCAATCAATATTAAAAATGATTCAACTCTTTCCAAAAATAGCGATTTACCGGTAGACTGAATACTCCCATTGTCGTAAATCCAATGGAACAAACCACCCCTTTGGAAGAATACTATGACATCACTGACTTTCAAGGTCGACATCGCCATACGTTCAACAAATTTCATATTTTGAACACATAGCGGTACTATTCAAAATTTTAAATCCACTAAAATGTTAAGAATATGATAAAATTCCACAAACACCAAATTTTTTTTTATTTTATCAAGTTTTTTAACAAGAAAAGTTGATTTTTAAAATTGAATTAAGCAAAATTTGACAGGTACACTGTTTACAACAATTTCGCAATGCTGATAGAATTACTTTACTCTCGTCCAATCAAATTACTTGACCGATATCTAAAAATCAATGACAGGTGCTTGCCCCGCCCTTTTAACTGTTTATAATTACTCATGTAGCCACGCCCCCTACACCAATATATACGGATTCAAACGGCATGGTCAGTAGTTGTGTGAAAGTTATCGTTTGTTGTGGATATAAATAAAATCGCTTATAAATTAACAGTATTATACTTTAAAAGGACATTATGTCTACCGCTCAAATCTCTGCATTTTATGATGTTGGAGATGTACTTCAACAGGTAAGAATATTTTCTATTTTTTTACTGAATTTTATTTGACAACAATTTTGGAAATATTTCAGGGCAGACGATACAATATTGGTTGATATTTAGATCGAAGTTTTATTTATAGTTGGAAAATGTATTTAATTGTAAGAGTAATGTAAACCTTTGGTTGGATATAGTATATAATTTTGTATTGTGCATTTAAACAGTTGAGACACTAGTGCGAATCAAATTTAAAAGTCTACACTGTATATCTTGAATTGCTGTATGCATATTTATATATATTTGAATTGTTTTAATTTTCCTTCTCGAAATAGTTTGTAAGTTATGAAAAAACATTTCTGTAAATAATAAATGATACTTGTTACTATTTCAGTCTTAATTGATGATCGTAATTGCGTTTCGCCGTTATTTACAGAATTAGAATTAGAATTATCTTTATTAACTTTTTGATCGTTTAAATGTGAACAGAAAGTAGGACATCCCGCCTTTCACACATGGTATGCTAAAGCGATTTGATCCATCAAATTTCTTATGAAACTTTTCTTTATTATTTCAGAATAGAAGAAACCACATGAAACAGTTTAGTGCTGAACGTAGAGCAACAATTGGTGCTATGAATATGTCTAGGAATAGGACCTTTTCCACAAGTTTCATGACAATCGCTGGAATCCAAAGTGCTGGGAATATAACGACCGAAATTAATCAAACTGACACATCACATCCAAAATTGGATAGGAGTATTAGTGAACCAATCGGGGATAGAGCTTTGAACAATATGAATCTTCAGAGGAATAACGTGAACTCGAGTCGTTACAAAACGGAACTGTGTAGACCGTTTGAAGAAAGTGGGCACTGTAAATATGGAGACAAATGCCAGTTTGCCCACGGTGCTCACGAACTTCGCACTTTAAATCGCCATCCCAAGTACAAAACCGAACTTTGTCGTACATTCCATACTATTGGATTTTGTCCTTATGGACCAAGATGCCACTTCGTTCATAACGAAGATGAACAGAAGTTGTCCGAAATGGTGAAAAATCACGAAGCAATGCTGAGATCGCGCATGGGACAGCAGCCATCGCCACCTCCATCAACCACAAATTCAGCCAGAAGACCATCTACAATCTCGTTTAACGGATCTGATTTTATTCCTCCGTCCAGTGATAGTCCGAGTCTTAGTCCGGCATCAAGTGACGATTTTAGCCGTCTTTCTTGTTCGAGTACCAGTATTTCAGGAAATTCTTCAACTTCCAGCAGCCCTGTGTTCAATTATCCTGCCGATCTTCAGACAATCGCTTCATTGATAACACCTTTAAATGTGCAAACACAATTAAACAATGTGAACAATTCGTCAATAGACTCGCTAAGCCAGCAGTTAAATGCTATACTGAACTTGTCGAACCAGGCTCTCCAACAGCGCAATATGAACAACAACCAAAACGTGTTCGGGGATTCATGGGAAGTGTTTCCAGCTCCCCCTTCTCCTCCTGATAGCATCTCAGGGGAAAGTGTTAGCAGCTTAAGTAGTAATGGCAGCATCTCATCTCAGAATATTTACGGGTCTCCTTTGGACATTAGCAAGCAGTTGCGTCTTCCAATATTTAACACGCTTTCCCAGGACGATTAAATTTAATGGACATGATAAATGTTTGTTGAATGTATTTATATTTATTTCTATTTATTTGAAAATGACGTTCAATTTACTCCGTTTGGGTAAATATGTGCCACTGAAAGTGGAATTTTTTATTACTTTTTTTTTTTTTTGCGGGACCCGAGTAACAAACTTTCATTTTTACCACTGAAAGTGGAAACAAGATTTCTTTTGCTTTTTTTTTGTCCTACGTTTTGATAGGGCATTTTTTAAATTTATTCCAGTTCTTGTTGAATATAATAGTATTATGTTTTTATACAACCCAAAGAAAAGGGTTTTTATACAAATGTGCTATTTGATGAAAAGTCCGCATTTCGTCCAAGGCTTCGCATTTTGGATGTATCTTTCATTAATTATGATGTTAATGTTATTTATGAACTATGACTATGCATTTTTCAATTCGTGAAGACCAATAATTATTTTCACATATAAATTGAATATATTTTTGTTTTATAAAAGTATGAAATCGCCAAAGATATCGTTATGTACTTTTTTCACTTTTCCATGGAATCCATCTTGTTTATATTTCATATCATTTTGTATTTATATGGCAAGAGAGCCGATGTTTGAAAACATTAAAAATGTTTATTATAAATAGATTTTTCTCTCATTCACATTCAAGGTTACATTCCTACGCTTGATAAAAGCATGCAAATCGACAGGAAATGAGGAATTACAATGTAATAGAACTGATAAAGACCCATTCATAATTGACATCAATTTTGTTACATTGTATTTATTTTAAACCGTTGTCGCCTTTCGGGTGGTTATTTTGGTTCACCTGTTCTTTATTTTGTTATCTGTATCATGTGCCATTGTAGTGGACAATGTTGTTCAATGGATTGGGAGTTTAGTCTTAGTCTTTTAAATGTATTTGGTTTCGATTGTAAAAGAAAAATGTTTTGTTTGATCCTATACTTTATACTAGAGATGGCCGGTTTATGGTGTTCAACAATATTTCAGTTGTATCGTTGATACTAGAGATTGTATTGTCTACTAAAATTGACTTAAATTGTAACTCCCTTCAATGAATATCTTGCTGTTGAAACAAAATCATTTGCCGATTGGGAATAAAAGTTTTCTAAGCAAATGTGTATCATGAAACTGGTATTTGAATGTTATTACAAGAAAGGTCATTCTAGTGCTGTTTACAAAAAAAAGCCAATAATCTAATAAAGAAGAAAGATAATATTAGTGGACATTTTCAGTACATGGATATCTATACAGTAGTATGACAGCATCAATTTATAAGAAACTGGTCTGACATAGTTTATTATAACTTGTTTTGAATGATCATTGCAAACATTGAAAAACATGCAGTTTTTTTGACAATATTCTGTTACATCAGATGTATCATGGTTTCTAGGGTCCCGGGTGGCTCAATGAGTTAGGTCGTTGGATCAAAAAACTCTTATCTACAAGCCTATCGCCAATACGGTGTGGGTTCGCGCTCAGCTTTGTCAATTACAAAAAAAAGGTGCACTCGACGTGTAGCCGAAATTGATAAAGTTAACCAGTTGCGGCTTCCTCCACCACTTAAATTGGTAGCCATGATATAGCTGAAAGTGGCATTAAACACAAAAATTCAAATTCTAGGATCCTTTACTGCTGTATACTTGGTATAATACAGTTGTTAGTAGGAGTATCATTGTACACAGAAGGAAAATATGAACAATCTGTAAACATTCATTATGTTGTTAATTTATGTCGTGGTCATTGAAAACGTGTAAACAACACTCCTGATTGATGCACAAAAGGAAAATTAAGTACACTTTCAGTTGGGGTGATTTCTTCTTAAACATGACATTCTTATGTACATGTATACTAAAGAACTCGTGTTGACTTTTTTAATATTCTTGAAAACTTATTCATCATGATGTACAGCCAGGAACCAATAAAATAGACTTACTTAAAGACTACATGCAACACTTTCCTTATATCTATTGAAACAAACAGGGACAGATATCTAATTGTGATACACATAATACATGTACTCGTCACAAGACAGACCACTGGAGATCACAGCATTGGATAAATGAAATGTATAATTTACAGTTCTATACAAAAATACTTGTAGTATTTCTTTATTGTTTAGTTTAAACATATTTTATTTGCTCAAATATGCAAAAAGGATAAGACACAAGTTAAACAAACTTATGAAGTCTTCTCCTATATACAATAAGTTACAACATTATTTGATAGAGCATGCATGTATCAACCATTTCTTTGACCATTCATCCAGCTCTTTCAAGTCGTGATCAATCACAGTTTTTATCTGTAATTCATCACGACTGGAATAGCTGAAGGAAGTGTCGTCCGAACTAAGAGAGAGATTAGATTCTCAGCAATATCGTTAATATACAAAATAAATAATAGAGGACCAATTGAGGTACACCAGCTGAAACATTGCAGAGTGAAGAAGATGAATTGTTTATTACTACCCTCTTGTCATCTTGCAGGAAAATTGCTATCTACACCGTATGATTTAATTTTGTGCAACAACCCTTTATGCCAAACTTTGTCTAACGCTTTAGAAAAATCACAGAAAACAAAACAGCTAATTTCCTTTTTTTCTAGTGAATTTATTCTTTATTGTTGAAGCTGATGATCTCCACTATTAGTGGATAGTGGAGATCATCAGCTTCAACAACCCTTGTTAATGGGCAAAAATGAGACCATCAATTGTTTGAACAATATTCTCGGTACTGACAGTAATTGAAATAGATAATGTGGGGGAATATAAAAGTGCTGTCTTTTTTTTGTTTGTTTACCCTATATGCAAGGGGTTGGTGCATATCATTAAACAGTATTATTTTCCTTGATTTACAAACAAAATGCAGGTTTTCCACTCTAGAGGATAAAGGTGTATGTCTGGGAGCGATAAGATCACTTATTTTCAAGAGCACATTGGAAAGCAACGATTATAACTAAGTTATCATAACCTCCGAATACACCTGTTTTCAGAAAGCACGATTTTCAGAACAACATCCAAAAAAAAATCCGAAATACAAGTACTGTGGTATACGCGATGACAATTTTAATATTTCATCTTTTCTTTTGTCAAGACTCAAAATAGGGTCCCATGTGTACCAATATTTTGTACGTTGTACATATCGTATCGCTGTGTAGGGTCTTTGATTAATTAATAATCTGATATCTCCTTATCGCCCATCTTCAAAGTTATCAAATTATCAACGAACTAAGGCCGCATTCAAAGGACATCGTCACAATTGCAGTGTTGTTTTGAGTTAAACATAAACAAATGTCAGATCTCGGCATTTAATAAACGTCACTCGTATCTTCCCCAAACTAAGCTCCTGTATATAAATGTGTGCTCCTACTAAAGGTACGAGATGTGCATCTATCTATGTCTGATATGTTTATGATAATGCCATGTTTTTTTTTCTGGTCGCAAATTGAACTGCATATATATATTATATATTACTTTTAGACAATAAGTCAATAGTTCGAGTTTGTTGATAATATGATGGCAGAATACAAACAACTAATTTTTGAACTCGTGCATTTAAATTTATTTTTAAAAATCAACAAATATATATAATACACGCAAGTAAAGTGTAGAAATAGGATTTTGTTCTACTTTATAAATACTATTAAAGAGAGTATCTTTCAAATGCGATAAAGAGAATTGGTCGATCCCCTCGGTAATGTGTGGTAGTCATATTTTGTTGGTGTTTACATGTTTTTCTATACCTACGGCAAGTGATGTGTATTTGACTAGTCTGTGATCCATCATTTATATATATATTTATTCAGGAAATGTCAAAGCAATACACAACTGGACGACATTGTGACGTAAAGTGACACTCGTTCGTCATCAAACTTCATAAAATTATACTGACATAAAAACAATCGAGTAGTATGTGCCATCGTTGTCGCCTAGCTGACCGCGACATTAGGTGCATATGTATATAAATATACTAAACAATTACTTATATAGTGCAGCTATTAATGTCTGTTTCACTTGACAGTTTTCTGTATGCGTGAACTCGTAAGGTCAAATCGAGACCCCTATAACGATACTAAGAGGGGGGGGGGATTACCTTGTAAGATTTCTGTTCTTCAAACGTAGAGAATTGTGGCTCCCTGTATGATTAAAACTGCGTTCTTCAAATAGAGAAATAAAAATTGAGTTGAGAGCCGCCACCATCATCTCCATCAACAATAGTATGCATGACAGAAAACCTACAGAGCGGAAACTCTCACTCCTGCTCCTTGAGACTGAACTGTGATTTTCTACATAAAAAAATGAGGACGCACTTTATTTTAGTGGTGTGTCTCAAATGTAGTACAGATAGGATAGTATGTGTCCTATTTATTCCTTAATTTAGAGTTTGTCATTGACTTGCGACAGACCTCCACGGTATAGCTGAAATATTGTTGACAGTGGCGTTAAACCCCATAAAACCAAACAAAACCTTAATTTAGACGTGTCGTCCGGTACAAATCGACGCTCTGTGATCTCCATGACTTCCTCTACATAAAACCCTCGCCAAGATAAAGCTATAAAACAGTTGTATGAAATCACCCAATCAATCGAGCAATCAACAAAGCTAGTTGGGTTCGGTTCGATCCACTCCTTTATAACATTTTCTCTCTCTCTCTCTCTCTCTCTCTCTCCAAATTTCTACTTTTCAAAATACTCGGTGATCGAAATTTTCGTGGGAAAGTATATATTCTTCACAATTTTGTGTTTGGTAATTTCACCGAAGTATATAGAAGTCATCACCATTATTTTTTTCGAAAGAATATAGTTACACCTGTTATAGAAATTACTGAACAAAAATTCATAATATGTAATTTTTTACCATATACCTGTAACATTTATCATACAGACGTATTCGCCTGACTTTGGTCGTTTTTAACTCGTATAGTATCCTCCGGCCTAAACAGTAACGGTCAAGAAATAAAGTTGCTTTGGGCTATAATGAAAAATGTCAAAAATCAAAATATCTTCTACATTGTTTACGCTATGGTTAATGCACAACAATAAAATATGCAAATGAAATGTCATTTTTGTAAATTTATAGGTGTCTTTGTCATTCTGTAAAGTGTGGTTTGCTGAACAAGGAGATTTGCCGAGTATTTATTTATACATGTCACGAAATAGGGCGAGATGAATGAATTAATACGCAGCATTCCACGTTTTTATTACGAAACCGATGCATTTTCCTATGATAGATGGAGATTAAATGTAATCCGTTAAGTTAGCGCCATATAACTTGATGTTTGTTGCACTTCATCTAACAGTTACAGAAAAACAATCTAATTGACAAACTGCATTACCCGGTTTAACCTCGCCACGTTTTTGTGCCTGTCCCATATCAGGACCTGGATTTTCATCTGTATATGTCGTGTTATTTGTGTTCAATGACTTGAGGTGAAGTGTAGATGTTCATTTTGTTGAATAGTGGCTAAATTGTTGACCATCACTATTGCTAAGCTTTTTTCTTCATATTTTACATATATGTACATTTAGTGTAGGGATTGGTACATATAGGAGAGAAAAAATGTAAAAGAGTGGCGTTAAATGTCAATGTGAAAGAATAAATCAAGTGTGATAAAGACAGACAAACAGTGAAGAGTAACTAAGAAAAAAAGTCATTCCAAATGACAAAAGCAGCCTTGTAGTAAACTATACAGGGTAAGACGCATGACCAGTTGTCACATAAGAAGGACACAGACGCATGACCAGTTGTCACATAAGAAGGACACTGTCACATAAGAAGGACACAGACGCATGACCAGTTGTCACATAAGAAGGACACAGACGCATGACCAGTTGTCACATAAGAAGGACACATGAACAATTATGTTGAGAGTTAAACTTGAGAAAAAAAATACCACATTTGTTATTCATTTGAGATCATTTCGTAACTTTCTCGTATTTTATTAGTTACATGTCTTAAATATGTTTATTTTGAATTAGATTTTAAGACATGTACAAGATAAAATTCCACTTTGTCAGGTTGAGTAATAATATGTGATCTGTGTATGAAAGTAGAATAGGTTGTCAATGTTTTTCTTTAATCAGCACTGTATCGTCGCCAAAGGCATTCTCAAATCTAATGACATAGGTCTTGTAATACTTGGACGAACAACGAAAATAATATGTATCATCTACTTCATATATTTAAATCATTACTCATTTAATTGTGATTAAGCTATAAAACGAACGAATACTCAAACAAACTCGTTCAATTTTATTTGCATTGAGATTTTTTTTTTATTTTGAAACAGCTATACAACTTTTTCAAAGACAAATTAAAATAAATTTCCATGTATAACCGATTTAACTTGGAGAAATATGTCGTTAGATATAATTTTTTTCCATATTATTAATTATGAGATATACGTGTAAATTAAAATCAGAACACCGTGGTAGTGGTTTAGAGAAACGAACAAAAAACGTTTAATAATAATCTTTATTTGCAAAATTACGCCCATAGGGGCCAAGCAAATACAAACTAAACAAAACAATACAAATCACGAATATACAAATATACAAATAAAATGACAAAGCCTTGGACAACGTGGACTTTACCCTCGCAAATCTATACCTTGCTTCAAAAAGTTTCCCACAGCTGACAAAAGTTCAAAATTAGGATTTAAAATTTGTTTTAATTTTTGGAGTGGTTGATCTTGTATAAAATGTGGATTTAATTGATTTATTAATAAAAACAATTGATCTCTTGGCAATTTATTTTTATTACAATTTAACAAGAAGTGATATTCATCATCAATTTCATTAGAGTTACAAAATTTACATAGTCTTTTATCTCTGGGAATATTTTTCCGGTTTCTATTTCTAGTTTATAAAGCGAACGTGGGAATATCTTAACTTTAGGAACCTTTCATTTTTGTTTTCAATGACACATCACAAAACCGAGGATAAATACATGCTTTAACAGTTTCCACACCCGGATTTTCACCGTTCATGATACGCCCTTCCTTTGGTGACTCCCGATAAACTTCCCTCTCTTCTGTGGAATTTAATAGTCTATCAAATATAAAGATGTACCGCTAACCGCTTGATTACAAATGTGTGAAATTCGTTGTGTAATATTATCCCAACAATAGACTAACTATTGACTGGGCAGGTAACAAAAGTATACTCATTTGATAAACTGGTATACAATTTACACCATAAAATTGAAAAGATTATGTAACTGATCATGTTTATTTGGTTTAACTGAATAGCAAGGACAATGTGTATAGCCTCTATAATGATCAAATGATCATCTACCGAACTAGACATAAAAGTACTTCCATAGTTATATAACCAAAATTAGATTTCCATGCCGTCAAATTCATTATTTTATATGACATTTAATACAACCAACATACTTTCCAACCGATCGTTATTGCAATATGCGAGTACAAAATATACTTAATGTCCAACAGACCGCACCGGTGTAATGCAGTTAGCGTGCTCGCCTTAAGTGCTCGTACATCGTGGCTTCGAACATCTTTCGGGTCAAACCAACGACTATAAAATCGACATTTGCTGCTTCTCCGCCAAGCACGGCACCATTAAAAGGCGAAAAGACAAAGTCTGGCTGGTTTGGATGCGTGATAATTTGTCAAAGAGTGGATCAACATGTCTACCCATGGACTGTTGTTGTTCCACATATATATTTTTTTCATTCGATATTTACTACCATCTACTTTTCAACCAATCATTTTATTGCTATATTTTTTTTTACAACCAATCATTACTGTTTAAAAATAAACAACCAATCGTTTCTGTCAAGATGTACCTTTCAATCGATCGTTACTGCATCTATATTTTTTCTTACAACTGATGGTTACTTCACAAAACTACCTTACGTTACTGTATATATTTTACAACTGATGGTTACTGCACAAAACTACCTTACGTTACTGTATATATTTTACAACCGATCGTTACTGCATTAATCTACCTTACGTTACTGTATATATTTTACAACTGATCGTTACTGCATAAAATTACCTTACGTTACTGTATATATTTTACAACCGATCGTTACTGCATTAATCTACCTTACGTTACTGTATATATTTTACAACCGATCGTTACTGCATTAATCTACCTTACGTTACTGTATATATTTTACAACTGATCGTTACTGCATTAAACTACCTTACGTTACTGTATATATTTTACAACTGATGGTTACTGCACAAAACTACCTTACGTTACTGTATATATTTTACAACCGATCGTTACTGCATTAATCTACCTTACGTTACTGTATATATTTTACAACTGATCGTTACTGCATAAAATTACCTTACGTTACTGTATATTTTACAACCGATCGTTACTGCATAAAACTACCTCACGTTACTATATATATTTTACAACTGATCGTTACTGCATAAAACTACCTTACGTTACTGTATATTTTACAACCGATCGTTACTGCATAAAACTACCTCACGTCACTATATATATATTACAACTGATCGTTACTGCATAAAACTACCTTACGTTACTGTATATTTTACAACCGATCGTTACTGCATAAAACTACATCACGTTACTGTATATTGTACAACCGATCGTTACTGCAGAAAACTACCTTACGTTACTGTATATATTTTGCAACTGATCGTTACTGCATAAAACTACCTTACGTTGCTGTATATATTTTACAACCGATCGTTACTGCATAAAACTACCTTTATGTACTGTATATATATCTTACAAACGATAGTTACTCCATTAAACTACCTTTATGTACTGTATATATATCTTACAAACGATAGTTACTCCATTAAACTACCTTTATGTACTGTATATATATCTTACAAACGATAGTTACTCCATTAAACTACCTTTATGTACGGTATATATATCTTACAAAGATAGTTACTCCATTAAACTACCTTTATGTACTGTATATATATCTTACAAACGATAGTTACTCCATTAAACTACCTTTATGTACTGTATATATATCTTACAAACGATAGTTACTCCATTAAACTACCTTTATGTACGGTATATATATCTTACAAACGATAGTTACTCCATTAAACTACCTTTATGTACTGTATATATATCTTACAAAGATAGTTACTCCATTAAACTACCTTTATGTACTGTATATATATCTTACAAACGATAGTTACTCCATTAAACTACCTCTATGTACTGTATATATATCTTACAAACGACAGTTACTCAATTAAACTACCTTTATGTACTGTATATATATCTTACAAACGATAGTTACTCCATTAAACTACCTTTATGTACTGTATATATATCTTACAAACGACAGTTACTCCATTAAACTACCTTTATGTACTGTATATATATCTTACAAACGATAGTTACTCCATTAAACTACCTTTATGTACTGTATATATATCCTACAAACGATAGTTACTCCATTAAACTACCTTTATGTACTGTATATATATCTTACAAACGATAGTTACTCCATTAAACTACCTTTATGTACTGTATATATATCTTACAAACGATAGTTACTCCATTAAACTACCTTTATGTACTGTATATATATCTTACAAACGATAGTTACTCCATTAAACTACCTTTGAGTTGAACGTTACTGTATACAATACAAAAAATCTCCACCAAATGTTACTACAGAAAATGTACTTCAATTTGTAAATAAAACAACATACGAGAAATGTATAAGGTTAACCGGTGTTATTTGTAGCTGCTATCAAGAGCGAGACCCACTTTCATCTGATTTTTTTCTTCATGATAATAGGCTATCAAGATTTATTCAATATGAATTGAAATTCAGAGTAAATGTATGGTCATATCATATATCAGCGTGACCTGACATACATTAATGACATTTATTATACAGGGGAGTATTAAATGATACTAGGTTGTTCGTGGTGGACTCCGGGTCCTCAGATAGACTTACAACACAGAACATTAATTCTCCTTAAGCTTGTCAGAAAGCCAAAGACTTTTATATGTTGAATGAGAAGTATATTAACTGATACATCTTCAGTTAAAGTAAATTGTTCTTCAACACGTAACCACTAGGTCCATCTGTATTTTTAAGACAGCAATCCCATTCATTGTATTTGGGTGACTGGCTTTGGTAACACAGGTGTATATTTCGTGTTAATATAAATAATTATATTTTAATATAATTTCAGGTGTTTGTATTGAACAGCACGCACCTGTTGCATCGTCTGCCATCATCCGTTATCTCAGAAAAATAACTGCATTTTAGATTTTCCTCGTTTAAAGCGTTAACTTACTCCGAAATTAGTTAGTGATGTCCGTTGCTTTTGATTGGATTTTTGTTCTTGTGACGATCAAAGGCATTTAATGTAACAATGAAAGATAGAGTGAATCATAGAGACAGAATATAATGAAATTGATGTTTAGCTGATAGTGGTAAGTCGAACGCGCTTTAAGTTCAATATGGCTCATTGTAAGTAAATGAACAAGTACTATACAGCGCTTCTACAGCAAACAGACACACGAGACACGGCGCGCTCGGATACATGTTTCTTGAACAATAATTCGAACCCATCTGACTCAATTGTTGGATTATGAACGAAATAAACATGATGTGCTTAATGTGTAAACTTGATATATATTGTTTCCTTCATCGAGAAACAGAATATTATGTCTGGACGTCTTCAACCTTCATTCTTTATGGTTTAATCCATATTTGTGTGGGAAACTTTGTAATATTTGTTTATATTGTCAAGTATTACATACATTGTATAACGTGAATCCTGTTGTTCGTTCCTTTGTTTACGTTCGTTTGTTTATGAGGTCTATGTTTACGTGATTATTAAATAATATTGTTATCTCTTCCTTAGACACTTTTCTGGTATGATAGGCGTCACACACACAACACAACGACAATACAGATATACAGCTTTTATATAGGGGAGGGGATGAGGCATTTTGTACCCTGGGAGACCTTTATAGGTCATATGTAAATAGGAGCCCCCAACTGCAGGCTTAATACTTGTGTATCTTTTGAACACCCTAGATGAAAAATGGCAACCAAGACAATGCTCTCGTTTATTTGTTATATTCATTTACATCCATATCACATCTTAAGAATATAGGTGACCATTATAGTTGTCGATTGATGTCCAATGTCCAGTTCTTGTGATATAACTCGTTAAACACCAATCAATCAATCAATCAATCAATAATGTGATATAACAGATAAGTGGTCAGTATCTGTGTTACCGATTAGAGTCTTAAAAAATAATCGAGACTGTAACAATCTGCCCGAGTGTCTTTGATCGTCATCGTCTATTGTAAAAATCTGACTTGATATTGTAAAGACACATCTATCTTAAAAGTTAATGCCGAATACGAACTTTCCCAAGGCGGATACAGACTTTTCGGAAGAATAAAAGGGGAACCGCTATATCATGTTGTGGTACTACAGTGATTAGGATGAAAATTTTAATAATGGGACATTTTCTATTGACATTCAGAATTTCAATGGGCCATTCTTTTACATTCTTTGTAAATATTTCTGATTTCAATGGGACATTTTCAGATGGAATGTGATAAATGGCACATGGCCCCCTCTAATCCCAATCACTGGTACTATAACGGTTGAGGAAGCGGGTAGTGAACCACAAATTTAACAAAACATCCCCATAATCCCTATTTAAAAAATTCAGATAAAGGGATGGAGTAGCTCCGTCCCTTGGATCTGCCTATGTGAAGTGATAAGGTTTGCCTACCACAGGCACTTGTTTCATTCAAAAAATATATGCTCCCTCCTCTTCCTTACTTCAAGGTAATCATCTGCCCTTTCCCCTTTCCCCACTTCGCCTCAATATTTTTCACTTATTTGTGATCCCTTCGCTGACCCAATTATATCGTTACACTCCCGAGATATTTCTCTTTTCGACTGCCAAATATATCTACCGGGTCCCCCTCAGACGAATTGGACAAGAATATTCAGCGAAGGTAGCTTGTTTTATTTTTAAGTCATTGAAACGGATACAGCCACTTCCGGTTTGCGCTGGATTTTTCATATGAATTCAGAATTCTCTAGACCGGCCATGTGTAACAATGCCATCATGATCATCTCATCTCAAATGTAAAGTAAGCCTTTAAAATACATATAATTGTTCCAATGCCGATTATAAAAATATGTTCAACTCCAAATTACTGACATTTGATTTTAAAAGCACCTTTTTTTTTTTTTTTTTTAAATCAATTTAAACCGGACCGGAAGTGGCTGTATCCGTTTCAATGACTTAAAAATAAAACAAGCTACCTTCGCTGAATATTATTGTCCAATTCGTCTGAGGGGGACCCGGTAGATATATTTAAATGTGGCAGTCGGAAAGAGAAATATATCGGGAGTGTAACGATAATTGGGTCAGCGAAAGGATCACAAATAAATGAAAAATATTGAGGAGAAGTGAGGAAGAGAGAAAGGACAGATATTTACCTTGAAGTAAGGAAGAGGAGGGGGCATATATTTTTTGAATGAAACAAGTGCCTGTGTTGCCTACGTATTACAGTGGCGTATCTCATGAACATAATCTTAGAAGATCCAATATGTTATGTCTATTAGGTTTACTTCTGCCATGTACGATTTGCACTTTTCAAGTTTTCAGCACATTAAATATTTCCTCTTTTCTCACAATCTGAATCATGGTACACTTAACATTATAGTAGGATATTGCAATTCAAATACTTCAAGTGAACAATGCGTCTTTTCTTTCATTTTATATTACTTTAATTCTGTATTAATGAGGTACTAATTATGTTTCACTCTTATCATGTCCGACCAGGATAGATTAGACTTGGATAGCATCCAGAAAAACACAATCGGAAATACATTAAATAGTCAGTGACTAAAGATTAAAGTGTTCTTGTGAAATGGATATATTTGCAAAGGGTTCTTGAAAATTAAAAACAGAATATTTATCTTAAACGTGTATATTTTCACATTTAATACCGGGTCATATAATCATGGTAAAAAGGGGGGTGGGGTATAAATACAAAACTGATGAAATGTTATATGTAATTTGTTTAGTATACAACACATGTGTACTGGATTTTTTTACCCGTACATCCAAACTTTGTTCACAATACAACTATAAGAATAAGAATAAGAATAAGAATTGTTTATTTCCTAATCATAGGGGCCCAAAATGGGCATATTAATCAACAATATATAATATAACATCATATAATCCACGCTAGTATTTTGCTACAGATAAGAATTGACCGTTCTGTTTGTATATCTTCTCCTCTTGTTTGTAAATACCCTTTATATCCCTATATACCTGATGAACCGGTCACTGAGTTTATATTATAGCCATTGATTTTATTGAATACTATATCTGACATTGACACATAAAATGACTTAACTTATGTAAACTTGTGGTATTTATAATTGAAGTGTTTATTCAATATTTAGTCTGCATATGAACACCTTACAATTTTCTAAATTAGTTATTTAATACTCCTTGTATTAACCTGAAAACTAGATTAAGGCAAAACAATGGGTCGAAGCTTAAGATAAAGAGAATCCCGGGGGTCTGTATCAATTAGACACATTATTATATTTCATTCTTGTTTCTTATTGACAAACATGTCATTTATAGCTGAATATTTACATACTAAAACGACATTCATAACGTTATAACACAACGTACAAAGTCAACAAATATCACAGCAAAGAAAACATCGACCGGTTATAAGCTTTACCATCACTAGCAAAAGAAACCATAGACCGGTTATAAGCTTTACCATAACTAGAAAAAGAAACATCGGCCGGTTATAAGCTTTACCGTCACTAGCAAAAGAAACATCGACCAGTTATAAGCTTTACCATCACTAGCAAAAGAAAACATTGACCGGTTATAAGCTTTACCATCACTAGCAAAAGAAAACATCGACCGGTTATAAGCTTTACCATAACTAGCAAAAGAAACATCGACCGGTTATAAGCTTTACCGTCACTAGCAAAAGAAAACATAGACCGGTTAGAAGCTTTACCGTCAGTAGCAAAAGAAAACATCGACCGGTTATAAGCTTTACCATAACTAGCAAAAGAAACATCGGCCTGTTATAAGCTTTACCGTCACTAGCAAAAGAAACCATAGACCGGTTATAAGCTTTACCATCACTAGCAAAAGAAAACATCGACCGGTTATAAGCCTTACCATCACTAGCAAAAGAAAACATAGACCGGTTAGAAGCTTTACCATCACTAGCAAAAGAAAACATTGACCGGTTATAAGCTTACCATCACTAGCAAAAGAAAACATCGACCGGTTATAAGCTTTACCATCACTAGCTAAAGAAACCATAGACCGGTTATAAGCTTTACCATCACTAGCTAAAGAAACCATCGAC